>JAPYYS010001081.1:0-150412 GCA_030522525.1 Campopleginae sp. 14b
AATGCGAAAAAAATAAAAAGAGAAAAAAATTCAAGGTGTGGGCTTGGGAGGGAGGAATGAAATTTGTATAATTTTTCGGTCACGTTGATTGCCACAATTTCTTAATTAATTTTTTTTTTTTTTTTTTTTTCCCATTAACTTGGTCGTTTCCTGAAAAAAAAAGATTTGCTGTCTTATCGCGTTGGTTGCGATAGAATGTACGGAAGTTTGGGTAAAGCCAAGCAAATTCATAATGGTCTATCGGGACGCGATCATACAACCGAGCTCAATGGACCCTAAGAGTTTAATTTACGAGTGGCTGATTACGGAATTACATAGCTAACCCTTATCCGCAGAGTGCACTCGTACTTCTTCACGCTGCACTCGTGCTGCATGGAAATTCAATTGCTAGTCTCTCGCTATGGATTTCAATTGAGGGGAAGAAATCTTGTTACCGATAACATCTACAGAGAACGTTTTCCATAATAATTCGTGTAAGACAAGATTCCGATTAGTGTTCCTAATCGTTTAAGGGAATGGATGAGCCGAAACGGTTGGAAAAAAATTGGTTAAACTCGTGCTCAGGGCTGGAGGAATTGAATTTCATTGCTCGGTTAATTTTTTCATGAATTTTTCGTCGTTTCACGAAAAGAAAAACTTTGACATGACATATTTTTCGCAGTTACTAGAAAATCGTCAATGACTACGAGATTTCCTCGTGGAAATCATGACCCAAAGACCACAACGCGAACTATGCTTGCCACGTGGCATTCAACGCGTATATGCTACAATTATCGACATGCGGTTTGATTAATGAGGCATTTGAAATGCACACAATTTCGATATCCACATCGCAGCCTTATAAAGATCTGACACCGACCGGATGTCAATTACCAATCGGCTATTAATGACCCATTATTCCACGTGGCATATGGCAAGATCTGTCATTGCCTGGAAAGCCTCACAACTATCCCAGAAACCTAGAAACTTGATGCTCAATACATAGCCGCATCATTTGCATGAATAACACGTTTATCATTCGTCGTATGTAGAGCCATTCTGAGATTGAGAGAAATAGAGATGGAGACGATTGTGTCGAGGATCAGTCTCACGGATATATAAATTCTATATCGTTCGTGATAGTGATAGTTCGTGAGTCCTTCTTCCTACGCAACGTCCATCCCGAGTTGTTATTTCATCCGCTGGCTCCCTGTTTCCTAGGAATTTCTTCACTGCTCCAAATCAGTTTAGACAACATTTTGTTTTTTATTTTTCGTTGCTCGAATTTAGTTTTAATTTTTGTGGAGATTTTCGGACCCTAATCAATAACAGGGCGTTCGAACGAGTCTTGTGAAAGCGAGTCCTGTGACCATGCCACAAGCCCGACGCCACATGAATCCGGAATTTTTTCCAATAAGCAGCAACGGATAATTATTTGAGAGAAAATCAACAAATATTCAGTGCTGGAATGATATAAATGCCTTGTTCGTAATCATGATGGTGTAGAGGAATTAAATAAAACAGAATTGAAAGCACACGTCAGACCAGTTTCCATAATTTTCCACGAATTCAGAGCTTGTAATGGAGAAATCTTTTTCAACAGTTCCGCTCATACGATTTTCAAAGCCTCAAAATTTCAATATCGTTAAATTTTCGTTTCCGATACTCCGAATATAATGCTTTTTTGTTTCCTTTGTTTCAAAATCCGTGATTCGGTCTTTGGGATACACGATGAATCGGGTATTAATTGGAATTTATAATTGTGATTGAAAAATTGTGTTTCATAAATTTCCCATTCATTCAACATTGAATCGTGCGCCGAGTTCAATTCAATGTCGATGAATAATAATTATTAATATTATTATTAATATTATGTATTGTTAGTTGATATTGCTTCTTATTGATTGTTATCAATGTTATTATATTAATTATGTTATATAATTATATTATATTATAATTAATGAAAATCAATATTTTATTTTTATTATTAACAATTGAAGATCAAATAATTGTATATTGTATTATATAATATTGGACGATATTACAAAGTTGGCACCGCAAAAAAAAAAAAATTTGACCCGCTTGTAATTTTTGTAACGACAGAATTAAGAGCTCCCCAAAACCTGTCGAATTGACTGCGTAAGCATTAGAGTGTTGGAAAAGCTGCGATATGAAGTTAGCGAGGAACCGGGAAGTTAATAGTTTGGTAAAAGTTGGCCACTGCGTAACTTATTCATGATTTAAAATGAAGCGAATTCCGATGATCGATTAGGAAGCAGAGGAGGGTGAGTCCGAATTGCAATAAAGTAAACACGTGAAGTGTAAAGTTTGGAGAATCCACGAGAAAGTGCACACGTTGCAGTGTGAAAATGCTGCATCGATCGTTTTCTCATTCAAAACGTGTCGATCCTCAAAAAAGACGGAAGTTGAGGTCTCGCGTGCATAACAGTCTCGTGGGAGACTTATGCATCAGGATACACGATGTACTGGATAGTGTGACCCTATACTGCGGTATAGGATGATGGAGGTACGTGCATGAGGCCGTCTACGTTTGATACATGGTTGCTTTTACGAAATATCGATAACCACGATACGTGAGAGAGTAAAGTGAAGTCGATGTGAAGCAACCTAACGAAAATTTCATATCCTCACGATGTTACATTGAATTCTTGAGGGACATGATTGTATAGAATACATTAAAGTTGTACATACTGCCAAGTGAAAACTTCCATATGAATAACGTGAATAAAAGTCACTATTTTCATTGTTATGCGTTTGAATAGAGTTCGAAAAATTCATGAGGACGCGAAAAAAAAGCATGAAAAGAGAAATAACAATATTTCATTGAAACCGTTACAAATTAAAAAGAGTAACGATATACACAACAATGTTGCCATATTGAAAGCAGAGGAAAACTCAAAATTATTAAAATTTAATAAAATTTGTTGAGCATACTCTTAAGAATTAAATATGAATATATAAATTTTAAGAGATTTCTCTTCTACACAGTTTTCAAGTTATTGAACACTAGAGAGTTTACATGCATGAGCATAGCATTCAGATATATACAGATAGATCTTTTGCATATTGTCAACTCAAATTATTCGACAATTAGGTAGACGAAAAATAATTGAAAAAATTGTGTCATCGTATTTGATGCTAAAGAATATTATCATCAAATTATATTACATTCTTATCATATTGTCGTATGTAGCCAACCTCCTTAAAAGAATAAAATGCTTCAGGCCAGTTTCTCGAACTTTAGATCGCGTCGTTTGGTATCGCAATAAGGTTGCAGCCGAGATTGCTCATGCCCTGGGATCCCTTAGGTGTCCATTCGAGCGCTATTGTATATCCATACATAATATTTCATGGAGACTGGGTTATACGTCATCAATTCCTCAATTGATAAGCTAGCCGCGGAAGCCATACAGCTTTCCAGACTATAAGCCTCTCAGCAATACCATACGTGTGATTTACGATCCGCGCCACGATCCTTTACAAACGAATGCACGAGCGAGAGAAACATTATTCGTTCTTCTTGCAAGAGCAAGTTCGAGGGGAGCCGCAGGAAATTGGGAAAAGAAACCGACGAGAGAAATGATCGACGAAATCTTTGGCACTGTTGCTCGATTTCAACGTTTCTTAGTAAAGTTTCTCATAACACGAAGTCAATAATTGGCTGACATTAAACGTGTCGACCCTTCTGCCTCGTGCATCGCTGCGGTACAATTTCGCTGTGATGTGCGAAAGCTTTATCGAATTCCTGCCGAATATCTTGCACCCCAAACGCAGTGCCTTCTCTCCCTCTCGCTCTCTCGATTGAATTTTTCAAATGACCACAAAACTCGAGAACGTTCGAACTATTTCGTTTATACAAATTTTCGGCATAGCTCGTGGCTCTTGGAATAATTCGACGTTGGGAAATCACCGAGTAGTCAAATATAGGATATGAAACGATTGAGAATTTGGTGGAAAGTCCAATTGTAAAGAATGAATATTGATGGGATTGTGAGGAACGTGAAAGTTGAAGATTCATTGAAAATTCCATGAGACACTGGCGGAATGGATTCTTCAACGTCTCGTGAGCATTGTTGAGGAAATCAATCGATGAAAAGTTGGAGCAACTTATCATTGTGCAAGTTTTAAAAGGGACATTCCGGCCAGTTCGCTGTTTGCGTAATCGAATACTTAATAGATCTTGCTGGTTTAATAGCACAATAAATTCGAAGCTTAGTGTGCGGAGGGCTCGCGAGAGTTTTACAGTATCATAAATGGAAGTTTGTGATGAGATACTCCGGAGAATGTGGCAGTGCGAGGGCCTCCAGCATGCTGAAGAAACCTTTTACCTTTTTTTTATGCCACCTCCCGAGTAACTTACATTTCCATACAAACTCTGAACGTAGTTTAGGACGAGAAAAATATACAGCTTTGTGACCCACATAAACATGAAACGTTTTCAAAGAGAAAGGCTATCCCGAATAACTTTAGGAAGCATCGAATTACAAGGGTTTGAGTATTTCGTGTGTCCGTAATATTTAGACGCTGCCTCGTGCACGGTTTACCAAAAGCACTGGGCGATAGCTTTCTGATGGAATGAACGACTCGATCTAGCGGCGCGTGTCGAAACAGCTCGATGCGTGCAACCAACTTTTACCTAATTCGGGGCCAACCTCACGTTATAAACCTTTGAGCTAATATTTCGGGACTTTGGTTCGACACAACTCGCTGCCTCTTTTCAGCAGAGATGCACATCAGGATGGAGGGCCATTTCCGGGAGTAGTTAAATTTCATTGTATCGGCGACACCATATAATTATCGGTAAGGGTTACCAGTCCGTAATTAATTCGAGTTTGTATTTAGTTGTCAGATGTTCGTGGTAAAGTTTGTCCATAGAGATGGGAATTGCATTGAAAATGGTGAAAATTACGAGATAAAATCGGGTCCAACTGTTTTCCAGTTATATTTAGGGAGGACGGTGTACTAGCCCGCCAGAGGGCGCCAGTTGCTCGAATATGGCAAGGATCTCGCTATTCTCCGCAAGAATCGAACTTTTTGAGTGCACAACTTTCGTAATTGCGATCAGTTTTCACGTATATATATAGAGATCCTTAGCTACCAACGGCTGTGGCAAAGTCTGGCTAGTAACTTACCCCGGCGCCATTATTCTCAGCAACGTATCCGCTCCTCCAGAATCAACTTTGCTAAGAACCATAGAGAGTAACCTCAACATGGCTTCCAAGTACAGCGCGGTTCGACTCGACAGATGTTTGGATTCTCTTCACACGACAAAACGCTAAACGAAATTCCTGCCAGAGAGATCTGAGCGGTTCTATGCAAAGTTCACGACGTATATACTTCCGTTTGGCACGATCGTCTAAACGAGCACACCATTCAGGACTTCAAGTCATATTCCCGTTAGCATTGTCGCGTTCAAAGCCCTCCGGACTATGCCAGCTTTCATTTTCACTCCTTTCACTACTTTTCATCGTTTAAACTAACAAGAATAAATTCTATGCATCTTAAGGAGGTTAGCTACATACGACATTATCATAAGAATTCAATCAAATTTGGCGATTATATTTTTCACCATCAAATACCATGAGACCATTTTTTTCCCCCATTTTTCGTCTCCACCTGTCGAATAATTTCAAGGGCACAATATGCAAAAAAAAATATCTATATATATATCTGAATCCTACGGTTATCCATGTAAACTCTAGTGTTCAGTGACTGATCCATACTCTTGGGCCTTAAAATTGAAAGTGTTCGAAATGCGAACAAACAACGATCGTTTTTGTTTTATCAGAGCTGAGCTGGATCGTATAAAAAATACGATCAGAATATTTTCAATCTTTTCTGGCTAATTAAATTGCTATCAAACGATGAAGGATCAATCTTTGTTGCAACTTTTTGTGTCAGCCCAAATGATAAATTTAAATCGAAAGAAAAATAATGTAAAAATGCCTTGGACACAGAAAATCCATTGGCATTCGTTGGATCAATTTCTTTTCGTCGTAAACTGAGCCCGTTTCTTATATTTTCAGTTCCTGATGGACATCAAGAATTTTCGATATCGTTCCCCACAGAATTTCGTAGCATGTAGAGTTCGCGTTGATCGAAACGCCCAACAAAGTAACTTGCTAAAAGCTCTCCCGGAAAAGCACACGCCGAACTTTTTGATCAAGAGTCTTCTAGGACGATTCAACACTCCGGATACGAATTTACTGCTCGAGCAAATATTTACTCAGTAAAATGTTCTAAAGGGCCTTTAATTCTCAAGAGTAATAAATTATTCACTGAGCACGATCCTCGTGTTCCATTTACCAGCTACGAAATCAAATTAGCAAGCAGAACACGATTTTCGTATGAAATTGATTGTCAGAAAAATCAAATTAATCGAAGGTCCTAATTGCAGTGACTACGTGAATGATTATAAATTTCATTGGACAAGGGGATACACGAAATCGAGTGGAGGAGCAATCGATTAAAGAGAAATCAATAAAGTTGGACGTTCGGGCTGTACAGTATCGAAGAACTTGAACTTTCTGCGCAGTGTTTTTGACGGTAAAGACCATAGATCAAACAAATAGGGGTAAACATGAAAGATGAGGATGATGATCATAACGAGACTGTTCTGGTGTATACTGGACCGTGTAAAAGCGTGAAACTGGAGGTTTGCTAGTCACGCGAGAAAATCTCTCGTATAACCGAGCATTATTTCACGGGGAGCGCGTCAATAACGTAGGAAGTACATAGGACCAAAGCCTTTATTGGAAAAACGAGAGTTGAACGATACTGGATAAGAGAAATGCTTGGTGTGTTGTGGGCCGGAAGAGGGAGCCATAGAGAGAGAGAGAGAGAGAGAGAGGGAGAGAGAACGAGGAGAAGCGAGAAAAAGTGAGTAGAGTGAGGAACAGAGTGGATGAAATTGAACAGAGTGAAGGTGGTACGGGGAATGCACGAAGGTGAAAATTACTCTCGCTGCAAGTTCGTAGATCGAATCCTCGACCCCCGCACAACTTGAAGAATGAATCAATACATTACCTGGAGGTAACGATCTTCCGATCCTTTATCAACAGATCTATTTCACATTGAATCGCTCCATTATTTTTCACCCATCGTAGGACAAAATGAAGCGTGAATTGAAAAGATTATTTTTTATGCTCAAAATGCAAAAGCGACAATAATTTTTAGCAAAAATCTTGGCCTGTCGAGTCATCCGATTGTTTCAGCATCCGTAAAAAGGACACGAAACTTTTCCATCTTATGGAGGTTGGCTACATACGACAGCATGACAAGAATTTAATCAAATTTGGTGATAATATTCTTTAACATCAAATACGATGACACTAATTTTTTTAATTTATTGCTCACCAGATTTCATCGAATTAGAAGTTTTTTGGAATTATTTTTCACGTAAACGATGTCGCTCCTGACTCGAAAGTTTTTGAACTTTGACTGACTATTATGCCGACTGAGTGACAATGTTAATAACCCTTAATGTAAAGAAAATAATCGAAATTGTATGTGAAGAAATTTCCGGCCAACTCCTCTATATTCATGGACATCCGGTGCGGCTCAAGAAATAAACTTACATAATAGATTATTCAGAATTATGGAAATAGGAGCTTATCAATTATGCGAGATACGCTGCTGGAGCTTGTAATAATTTCCTCTCTGACATTCTGTACTTTCACGTCGAGATCCCCAGCAGCCCGTGATCATGTTTTGGCTGTCAGAAGCTGAGAATTAACATGCGTCAACGTCCGAAATTTTCGATCCAAAGTCCCAGAAAAATCACCGAACTACCGAAGCAAAATAAAAAGTTTGAAAAATATTCGATAAAGTTTTATTTTTGTTCGAAATTCCACAAAAACTCCGAAAATTGTAGAAAATAAAAATCATCATTTTTTTATTTTTCTATATCGACGATTAAGTGATTTTTTCCTCATAACGACCGCCAGCTCTCCACATTTCTTCACGAATGCTTTTATTTATTTTTCGTTCATAAAAGAAGCTGAAAAAGTGCAATCGCCGGTGTGTAGCAAGCCTTGAGAAAACTTTCGGATCTCTCACACCGTTTTTCCTCCGCGAGAGGCCCCAGACGTGCAAAAAATGTCAGTCCAATGTGAGAATGAAAAAAAGAATTGCTTGCCGCATATTCGTTCAACCATTTTCACGAGTCGCTTAGTGTTCGGCGAAACGGAAATGAATCCCGCGAGCAACTTCACGTGCTGTATATTTCTGATGCTACTCACATGCAGCTTAAATCCGGGAGGATCAAACGAAACGCGAACAATAATCCGACCGAGCATATGAATTCAATGCTCTGAATATTTATAGACACGTTTCAGTTGTGCCTTGTTATATGTCGAGTATATTTTTCGCACAAACATTCCCTCTCGAAGATTCAACGCAGATATACACCTGAAGTTTACTGTCAGCCAACCTTTTACGTCGGATTTCTTTCGTTTCAAACTTTCACCCCTATAACCATCTCCGGAATGCATTTCCGTTACCATCCGTCATTGAGTCAAGATTTAATCATTTGGGAATAAGATTGACAAGTTCTAGTCAAAATTCAAATTAAATTCATCGTCTATTAACCCCAGAACGTTATTTTTTTTCACATTTTTTACTAAAACGTGGAGTCACGAATGACCTTAATTTTGAAAATTTCATATCCCCGAATCGATTCAACCAAAAGGGTTCGAGTTGGGCTCGTTCTTTTCTTTTTTTAATGCAGAATCACGTGAGCCCGGGGTGATTTTGCTTGGAGTGAAAAAAATGATCAAAAATGCGGTAAAACGATAAAAAGTCGGGGAAGGAGAACAGAAAAGAGGCGAGAGTCGCCCGGGGTCGTATTTGACCCCAGGTTACTGATCTAGGGTTAAAAGTAAGTGCGAGGTCGAATCGACCAACCAATGGGATCGAAGCAGCGATGAAAATTTCCCTAATTTCTTTGGGATTGATCGAAATAATTGTTTTTTTGTCATTAGAGACGAAAAAGGACAGACCCCATGGAGTTTATCACACGATTGAGTATTCAATTCTTCGTGGAGTAGCCGTCGAATGATTTTGTTTGTTCGCAAGCAGATGGTCACGACTTGCTATCTACTCATAAAAAAAAAGGACATCCGTTCTTCCTGGTAGTTGTGCATCGATTTCCCGACCGGAAACAGAGCCATATTGAGAAGTTTGAATGCAACGTCATCAAACTTTGAATTCGGCATTAAAATTGCGCAACACGGAGTCTCGAAAGCGGAGTTCCCTCGCCCAGGCATTACTGTTTGTTGCCCACTTTCAAGAACGAAACGTACTCGACGCGTTTAACACCGGAACATTGTGCAAAAACTTTACGCTTAACGACAAGGATTCCGCACGAGGCTATT
This sequence comes from Campopleginae sp. 14b, assembly GCA_030522525.1. Taxonomy (NCBI): domain Eukaryota; kingdom Metazoa; phylum Arthropoda; class Insecta; order Hymenoptera; family Ichneumonidae; species Campopleginae sp. 14b. The sequence continues at coordinate 9,375 of JAPYYS010001081.1, forward strand.
CGCCACTTGGTGAAACGCGCGTTCGTTTATGATAATTGAACAAACTCTCAGGCACAAGAACATTGTGATTTTCAAATGATTTAACTCAAAATCTGTGTGTCGTCGAAACTTCGTAATTCCGGGAAATTATTGCCCACAAAAAAAAATTTATTTCATTCTAAAAAAATTAATCAACGAATTTTTCATTTAAAAATCGAATGAATGAGCTACGGGGCAATGAAAAATTTGCGTTCGTCACTCCTTAGTCATCAGCCGGCTCACGCACCGACCACAGTTTCGTTGAGTCCTCGTAAAAATTCCGGAGCAATAAAAAAAAAAAAGAAATGAAAAAAAAAATTGAGTTGATCAAAACGTGATGGTATTGACACATTTGCCCATAAGAAAATCAACACCCCCGAGAACCCTCTTGCAATGCATACGACAGCTCGTATCACAGACACAAAAGTGTGCAACTAACAAGTTATTTGGATTTCAGTAGTTGCAACTCGATCGCATGTACGCCCACAAGCCACAACCTCCATAATTGAGTAACACGATAAGAGAAACTCCCACTGCGTATGGGAGTATATCGCAGCATTTGCTATACGAGTATATAGCGCATATTGACTCACTTTGTGTTGATACGTACATCATGTCATTAGTCTCTAACCGCATCCTATACTTCCGAAAATACGTTTGCTTTCTCGGTTCAAAGCTCAAAGCACGAGAACACATGGGGAGTTCGTTAATTCGCTCTCGTATTTATCAAATAATAATTCAACGTGAAATGATGCACGCGATTCTGTAATTTCACGTTGCAAACGTGTTTTACGACGAGCACGTTTCTAATTTAATGAAAAAAGCGAATCCCTCAACGTTTCGTAAAAAAAAATCGTGCGAGGTCACAATTAAAAAATTTTGCGATTCTCTTTATTGCAAAAGTTCAGAAGCATCAAACGAGCTTCATTTTTTTATGATTTTTCATGTGGGCACAAAAAATGCTCGTTTTCGTAAACGAACGACGAAATAATTATCTCGATCCCGAAACAAATTTAATTGAACTCAACACAATGAGGAAAAATAAATTGCTTTTCGACATGACGTTCGCGTTGTCTCAGCAATTCCAAGAGGAGGTCCAATATTTGCAAAAGAATATCCTTTGACGATTGTCTCGAGAAACTCGTATTTCTGGATATTCTCTAGTTCGTCCTAATGTTTTCCCATCATTCGCTGGTCGTTAACAACAGGATGGTATACCGTAATCCCATTTTTTCTACGTGCTCCTCCGCGAAGAGGATCGCATGGCCTAGAGTGTATTTTTTTCCTTTTTTTCTTTATTAGGGTATTCGTATACAACTGCTCGAAGTCTATTAGTACCGTTTAATCCATATGATCCCATATCTCAGGAAACTCCGAGAAGCCCTTACCAACCCTCCAAGTTTTTTTTTCTCCAGCCTGGTTATCAGGTGAGGGTCGCGGAGAGGATGAACCAACAGCGAGATAAATCGAACCGTTTGATTTCCATTTTCCTTACCAATCTTTGCCCACCCGGATGAGAAGTCCTCCAACTCTTATCGTCGCAATTCAATCTCTTAATCACAGGCCTCTCTTTGCCTGTGAGCGAAGAAAAACTACCGAGGAGCAAAAATCATCGTTCATAGACACGATCAGGATCGACGAAAGGCTTTATTAGGGTCCCTGGGATCCGGCTGTTCGACACGTGATGCCTCACCCTCCAATCAAGTAAATATACCAATTAATCGTGTACGTTGATCGGGGAAAAATTATTTTCAATATCGTACAAATTTTTTCTCCATTTTAGTTGAATCATTTTTTTTCACATTTTTTCCTCGTCGAAATTAATTAGAGATCGGGTACTCCGTGATATTGTACGGATGCGATGTATTTTTCGCAAATTTTATTCATGCGATCGAGTCTCTTGTTGAAAATTGAAAAAAAAAAACTTTCTCCAATGGCGGCACAGTGGATTGTGAAAACTGGGAATTCAAGGATAACGGGAAGCTCTTGTTTTTCATGGATATTGTTTGAAGCAGCCCCTCCGATCAGGAATTATGGGGCGTAGGAGCCGGCCAATCGCGATAAAAATTGAAAAACAAAACGAAGGAGCTTTAGCGTTTTCGGAAGTATGATAAAAATCTATAGCGTCGAGTAATTTTCGCTGGAGCTTACATTATACGTTAACGTCATTTTTTCCTCTTAGGTCCTTCCGGTGTTCTCGGGATAAATAGCTCATCCAAGAATTCCGAGATGCATTGTCGACATTTTCAACCCACGATCGTCAACGCAAATTTCAAAAACGGTGCACAAATTCCACGAACTTTCGAGAATTTGAATGAATTCATTGAATTTACGGGGAAAATAAAATCCAACCGATTGAGCTCCTCATCGCAATTTTCTCAAGTAACAAAAATATATTCTCCGACTCGCACGAATGGCAAGAATAAAAATGACCAATAAGAGACCAAGGTTAAGAGTTCCTTATGGAATCGTCTGTCGCCGAATGGATACATCAAAGTCGTATAAATAAAATAATAAGGGACGAGAGAGACAAGCGGCAGTTCGTAGGTAACGAGAGCAAACACTTGCCATTGGAATTTATCCAATTACAAAGTTGGTCGGTGTGTGGTGCAGCGATGCACTCGCTGCCACTTTGCCTCGTTGCGTCTATGTCTTCCTGTCCATTTCCTTCGTCCTCCTTTCCATTCTCCTTTTTCCCACATGCATCCCTAGCCCTTGAATGAAGGAAACGGTGATCGTAACTTGTTAATTGATTTTTGCTGAAATTCAATTGTCACGAAAAAGTGAAAGAGTCTGAAAAATTGTGTGAAAATAGTTACGAAATTCGTTAATCCCTGGAGGAATGATTCAGCTTCTACTTTTTTCCACGAGATTTGTTAAGGTGTTATTTTGCAGGGAAAAAACTGGAGCTCACACAGGATAAGGGTAGATAGAGTTGGTTAAACTTTGCGAAATTCCTGCTAAGCCCCGCAGAATTCATGCTACACGTTGGATCATCTTCGAGATCTTCGGATCAAGCAACTAAAAACATGGCCCAAAGTTTCTCTGCTCAGGGACTTCGCTACCAAACAAAGAAGACTTTTGCCTCGTAAAAAACTAACATATAGCTTAGTAAGGATGAAAGTAAGAAAAGAATATAAGAAGAAAAATTTCTTCATTTTTTGTATTAGATTAATGAATAAACTCCGAAGGAATGGGACGATGATGAAAAATGAGCATTTATGGACGCTGGAGCTAAACCGAGAAAACAGTTGATTTATAATAAAGAAATATATTTAGTTGGTACTTGAATTTGTTAATGGTGAAAAAATATCTTAATTAAGTGTTAAAAAAACATTTATTTCGCCGTACCCAGCTTTACATTTGTTAGCAGTTAACAAATCCTGGTACATATAAATAAATCATTTTCTCAGTGTATCAGGCACGATCACAGCCTGTTCAATTTTTATCCCCATAAAAAGTATGACGTTCAATCAATAATTTGGCTTCGATCGAATTAAAGTTGAAAAGCAAGTTTTCCTTCACGTAATGCCAAGAGGATTCGTTCGCTCAACAAAACACGCGGTTGCCATTTTTGGGTGCAAAGTACTTGGGAAGTAAGATACAAAAGTTTGGTAAGACAGAGCAGGTTGTCATTCATCCAATTAACCCACCGAAGGAGACAGGCGGTACGGGGGAAGGATATCGGGCGTGAATTGGAAAGGATCGAGAATATCTTAACCGAATTTACACCGCAGGATCACTTTCCTCGATAGCTGTCGTTGCGTACTATCTCGAGTTAGTTTTCATCGAGTTTCGAGGTTCAATGTGCAACTTGTAAAGTTTAGAGAAGAGACTGCGAGAAGCAGTGGCCAGATTAATCCATTCCAAACTCACCAGCCATCACGTAGCAAAGCCGCTTCCCCGAAGACAATGTAACCAAACTTAATTAAACTTAAAAACTTGTCTCCAAACTAAATATCTATGTATATTTTTTTATTTACACACAGCCTACGAGGCAATCGTTCTTCTCCTTTTTTTTTCGAGGTTTCAATGTTTAAGTTAACCTTTTGACTTTCAATCCCGATCCCATCCTTCAAAGACCACGTTTATCTGCGGCGTGAGGAAAAAAGTTTTGCCACAAACTGTCAAAGACTGAATTCCAAGGGATAGAGAACAGGATTCAGTTGAATTTTTACCCAATAATTAGACGTTTCCCACCATTCGCAATGTCATTTAATTCCGAGGAACTAAAAAATCCTCGAACCGATAAATACTACCGACTACCCAACAAGCACGAGACTTATATTTGTGGTTTATATCGTAACTCTAGGCGTGGGATGCTCGGACGTGACGAATTTTACGAGCTTGACGACGGCACGCCACCGTTTCGAAACCTTTTTTTTTACTCTCGGGTCCTTTATCTCAGGCGTGAGTGCCCTTCGGATCAGGACATCTCACAAAAAAGGTATTGAGATTACTTGACTGTACGAGACTTTAATCGTAAAATATAGCACGTTCTCGAGAGCTGAGTATTTTTAAAAATTTCTCGCCGTTTGCTGTTTCGTATTGAGCCGGAAAAATAAGGCAAGCTGTTGTTTAATTCACCTCAACTATACATATACAGAGGCGATGATTGTCAGGCCAAAAATCATTCAGATTTATGATGTTCAATCATCGAAGTTCGAGAGCTTTTCTTTTTTCTTTAATTATTTTCTATTATTTCTATAAATTGCAAAAGAAAATCCTTCATGTATCCTGGAGCTTTTGTTTGCCACGTCTCCGATAATACAGTGCATAGTGGGAGAAAAAAAATTGCAGGTTAATCATAGAGAGTAGTTATAATGATTAATGTATTATTTTTTTATGGCTCGTGATTATTATATAATTGGTCGACGATTCCTCGCGTGTTTCCCATATTTTCTCGACTCTTGTTCCGCCCATTGTCAATTCGCTCCCTCGTTCGTATAATACGTTTTTTTTTTTCCTCGACTCGATAGCTCTTATGTTTTTCCTCGTATATTTCTGCCCAGCCCTTTCCTCTGTCAAATTTACTTTGCTCAGGCTTTCGCATACATCTTAAGCCATTGTGCAATCATCGATTCTCCAGTTTTTTTATTCCACTATTCTCTTATTGGCTTCTCCGCATTCGAGCAACGTGCGCTACGTCTTTTATATTTTATCACGTACCTCCATTAACTACCACTTCGTCTCTATATTTTCTTAGCCCGTAGAATCCCATCTCACCCCCGATCCACATTCCACCATCTTTCTCCATTCCCTTTCCCACTTTCTATCCAAGTTTTCTCGCCCCTATTAGCTCAGCAAGAAAAGTCTTCGACGGACTGTACACCCTTCTAATAATGCATGGCATCTCCAGTGAATGAAAAACCTCCAATCGAAACCTTTTCTCGCCCGCAAAACAAAACAGACCTCGTATTTTTCGTGGCGACAAAAATCACTGAGACTGAATTTTCAGCTCGAAGCTTCGAATACACACCGACATGGATTTTTTTTTTTTCGAAAAAGATCGATATTTTGTTCAATACGTTCGACCCAACGTTTTTTTTTCAAAAACCACAAAAATGTTGTCATTGCAGCGCGAAATATTGGAGAAAGTTTGTCCGAAAGTAAATTATTTTTGTCATCCCAATCGTTAATTTTGTCGACAGATTCGTAACAAATAAAAAATATTATCAAAATAACGAAAATTTCAAGATTAAAAAAAAACGAATTTTGACGAAATTTCATTTTCAATGCAGAAAAAGAAATTGAACAAAAAAAACTGAAGATATTCCCAAACGAGTGTAATTTCGAATTTTAAGAATGAAATGAACATCTGGGAACAAAAGTTAGCCAAAAATATAAAAATTAATGGAAAAGTGTGTGGCTCCGAGCATCTCACGAAATAAGCAGCCTCGGGTAAGATAATCAGGAGCACAGTGACAATAACATATTCGGGTCTGTGTCCATTGGCTTTCTCACAGTTTCCCTCGGTTCTCTAGCGAATTCGATACCGCAGTGCATTAGGGATAAGAATGGCTTTGGGCGAGACTGTCGCAGATCTCGCACCGGAACAGTGCAGTCCGTGGATCGAGAGGAAAACGAGGTAACGCCGAGGGGATGTTTAAAAAAAAAACTGCCAGCAGCCGTATACTTGAGAATATTAGAAAATGAGAAAATAAGAAAATTCCCACAAACTTGCGTTTTTTTTTCTTCCCGGTTAATGGAATGACCGATAAGCCCACGAATTAGGGGATACGGGGCACGTTTCGTTCTAATTTTAATAAAAACGCACCTGTCCACGATCACAGAACGACATGATAATAAAGAAATAATAAATTGTAAGAAATTTAATATCGTAAGCGAAAACAAAAGGTGTGAAAATATTTTTAGGATCCACGAAGTGTCCGGAGCATGAAAACTCTTTTTATACGACGTTACATACAAAACATAGACTCCAGAAAACGTACAGCAAAGAAAATCGAAAAAAAAAAAGGCGACTTGAGAGCTTTAGTGAGTCCGAGGTGGAGAAAACTTTTGAAAAATACCATTCCCTGGATTTCCTGTCCTCTAGAAGTGATAGATGGAAAATAAAATTAAACACCTTCGTTCATGTATGTTTATATAGTAAATAAACCGCAAGAAAATGTAAATACGTTGACCGTACATATGTCTATATACTGTGAGTATATAAAGCCTTTATACGTCACGTAATACGAAAGAGCATCTATGTCGAGCAAGGACTTCCAAACGAAAAAGTACAAGAACCTCAGAGTCCTATTCACTCGGTCGTGTATACTTTATATTTGGAAGGGCACACAAAAGTCCTGGTTCCCTGAAAAAGGCTCCTCCCCAAGGAATAAGCTGAGAAAAGTCTTCCAGTAGCTATAGAGAAAAAGCGAAGATTTCGCCAGACGGTTCTGTTTCGTACGAGCTTCATGAACTGTTCTGCCGGACATGTATGGGCTGCTCTATTGATGGTTAACCAAATTCAAGATTGTCTTAAACTTTCGTAAAAATGTTTTCTAATCACCAATTGCTAATTATCAAACCACGTGATTTTTTGTTTCATTTTTATTCGAAAGTTTAGAGCAAAAATCAGTTTTGTTTGATTTTATTTCCGGAATGAAGGAAAAGGTTGTCGATTATTTTTCTGGGTCCACAGTCATTTCGAAAATTCCTGTTTTCTTCTGGAAAACTTTGAGACAGTGACAAAAAAGTGTTCACCCATGGGAATCGTCATTTTTTGTTCGGCAAATATTTTTGCATAGAGAAAATTCTTTCTGCTCTCAAGAGAATGAAGTTTGAATTACTTCAACTTTTCTGGAAACTATCTCATTACCTTTCTCACTGAAATTTTCATTCTCTATGCTGCAAAGCCTGAGAGAGTAATCCGAAAAATACGTGAGTGCTCGAGCTCAGTGGCGTCACATTTCCGTCGGTCCATGATCTAATTTATTGAAGAATCGAGCAAATGCTGAGCATAGGCTCGAGACCTAAGTTTATTAAAATAATGGGAACTACGAAAACTTGCATGAAAAATTAAAATTCAATTAATCTAAATTAAAATAAAATTTTTAAAAATTAAAAATTGAATAAGTAAAAAAAATTGAAAGAAAATTCACGTGATTGAGTAAAAAAAGAGGCTGAAATTTTTTTTTATTTCCTTCGAAGTAAATAATCAATAAAGCCGCTCTCCCAGACATAGGCGTGTGTTGAATAAATTAATCGTGCACGGCAATTGAGAAAGGTTGCTCGCTCAAGACTTTCGTACTTTTCATCAAAATGTTTGCAAAGTTTAGAAGTTTTAATAACAGCTTCAACAGCTGGTGTATTTACTTCTCATATGATTACCAACTTTTTCTTATATACAGTGAAAATTATCACAGGATTCACCGTGGCGTAAGACGTGGCCGTGACATGCTCCAATTCAACAGGTGTTACGATACAGTTCGACAACACAGCTATGTTTGGTCGTTGCTTCAACTGATAGCAATAACCTCCTGCCATATGTATAACCTCCGACCCCATTACACGCTCGTCTTATAACGAGGCAATTAATTGAACGTTTCCAACAATTTTTTAAACCATTCGGAAGTCCAACTCGAAACATTTTTCGATTCAGGAAAATCGTTTTTTTTTTTTTTTTTTTTTTTTTTTTTTATTTTTTTTTTTTTTTTTTTTTTTTTTTTTTTTAATTCGATGAGGACTCGTTTAATCGTTGTTCCTGGAAAGTTGAGGGTTGGCAGTAATTGCGGGAGGAAAGAGTTATATATTTGTGTTGCACGTTGAAGGAGAAAAGCTTCGATAGAAATTGCGAATCGTCTCGGGGGCTCTAATGTAAGAAAAGTTTGGACGACACGAAGAATCGAATGGGAAATCGTGCTAAATAGTTGCGGGGACGGAGAAAAGTGTCTTGCTGTTTTGCCACGAGCGAGACTATGAGCGAGGAATAACATCGATTTCTATGTGCCCTAGAAAAACTATGTCGAAAGTAATTAAGGGAACGTGCTTCGTGTTGCTACGAAAACATTCGTGTTCTTGGTGACTCGATAGGCCAAGTTGTCGAGGGAAACGCAACGTCACCAGAGTCATCGATTGATTTTTAAGTCGTTCACACAAAAAAACCCATACATTTTTGTTCTCTATCAAAATTGTCGAGGCCCGAATTATTTGCCGGAGAATAAATCAGTTCTTGAAAAAACAAAATGCAATTTAAAGAGTAACACTTTCGTGAGGATGAATTGGCGAATTTTCGTTTCACTTTTTTCGCTTTTTTCTCATCTCTCCGACGATATTTTGTCTTTGCAGGTTCCATAAGCAACATCGACGGTGCGGAGTACCATTGCAACAAGACTGCAGTTCGAAAAGTCATCAGTGGAGTGGTGGGCGCCGCGAGTTCTGTGACATCGATTCAAGTCGCCAATTTATTGCGTCTCTTCCGCATCCCCCAGGTCAGTACAATTGGAAAATCATGACAAAAAATTGAACACGCGGTTTCGCCATAATGGGAGCCAGAAAACTATTGTTGTTATTGCTCGACCGAGACGTGTGTATAAGCGGGAGGTCTGCTCTTCGATTTAGCATTTATATTACGCGATATTTCTATGAAATATATGACACAATCTGTTTCGGTCGACGAGAGGAAATTCGTCATTGTGGACCGAATAACCTTCGTATAACACATCTGCTGGTAATCGCGTTTCGTAATACGTACGTACGTGTAATATGCGAAATATAATATAATATCTATGGGTTATAATATTCTACACACGAATTCGATTATAGAACGAGGTTCGCGCTGTCACACACGTTCTCTGAATCTGGTGGACATACAGGGTGTCCTGGCGTTGAGAATTAATTATGAAACAATAAATGTTGGACAGGATTGTGGCTCGAGAAGGCTGGAACGGTCCTGGATAGCAAATTCGTTGATCGACGTTGCTTTACCGCGTATGGCAGCCAAACGCTCCGAAATACGGCAAAATTGCACAGGACCAATCTTGTAGGCTTTAAAATTCTATACAAAAAAGTTCCTTACCACATTCACCAATTTTCGATATTTCGGCCTTGGGAGAGGATTCTAAAATGACTATCTTTAAACCACTTCCAGGACCAAACTGCGGCAGATAGTGAAATTTTGCTGAGGACTTTTTCCGTAGGAAATTTGGGGCTCTACAACTTTAGTCCCATGCATTTTCGGTGTATCTGTAAGCGTTGAGGCTGTATATGCTGTCAAACGTAAACTTTCGGTTACGTCGATAATTCAAGGTCATCATGACGACGAATCATTAACGTTCTTTGCACATATTTCAGAACACTCGTAGGAAATTGAAAAATTATAATTATGATCCCGCTTCAAAGATACTCCTTCAGACAAAAAAAAGTTCTATTAACGTCCATTCCGCAGCGCAGTTATCGGGGAACAAAAAAAAACAGCTGTATGCGATATTGGAGCGCGAAACAAAACTCGCATCTCCGGAAAAAGCCCTAAGCGTGTGCGACTCTTTTTCCACATTGGAATACACACTAACACAGACACACAGTGATTTTTGTGCGAGAATCAGCGACCCGTGAAGCTTTATATATTGTTGGTGACGCTATAGGAACCGACCACGAGTTGTGGTATAAAACACGCTTCCAAGGGATCACAATGAAGGGGGTTATCAAAGCAATGGACTAAGGGTGCTAGAGCGTGAAATCGTTTTACCTTCTTCCACCAGCTTTTTATCTTATACGCCCCAGGCTCTGTTGCTCTCCGCACTCTTCTCCTTGAATTACAATCCTCTCGACGACTTTTTGTATAACCTCTATGTGTGTACACGATATGGATATTTACAGAGCTTATTAATTAATTAATTAATCAAGCGTTTACATATTAATTCAAGAGCAAAAAATTCCTCACATTCATTCAGCCTCGTACTATTCGCATAATAAATCGCGCTTCGCTCAACGAACGCGATAATCGCGATCCACTAGACAAAATTCTTTTATGTCCTGTCGAAAAAAAAATTGCATTCAGACACGAACCCGGACTTTTCGCAAACGACTAGCCATTCAGTCTGCAAAAGCGAATTTTTCGGAGTCGAGAATCCACTAAATAAGACGCAACGATGCGTCGTACATCACGTTTTCACTTCAACTCCATAAATAGAGACGCCGAAATGTTTTTGAATAAAAAATATGAACGAACGAGATTTCTAATGCTCGCACGTGGAATTTCCAACGGAAAATTGATACGTCAAAAACGCCAAAACACTTTTTCGCTGAAAGGTTTACGAAACATGAATAATCGTAAAGCTCGTCCGACAGGCTGCACGCAAGCTCGCGTATTTTACAATGCTCGCTTCGAATCTCACGAAAGATGAGAAGTCGAAAATCTCGAGTGTCATAGAGAATATTTGCCTCGAAGCACACACGTCCCTCTTAACAGATAAATATACATCTGGATATCCCTCAGACACGAGTCAGCGCCTTGTCCATTGAACAAACCAGTGAAAATTTTTCGTCCTCCAAATTTTATTATGCATTTCTCATCCTCATGGACCTGTCAGTTCCTCGGATGATAATAAGATTTTTTAAATGTCACGTGCGACTCCACAGTCGGCTAAGACGTCAAACCAACACAAGCAATCCTTCAACCATCACGCCCAGAAAAACCACAATTTTTTCATCATTTTTATTCGATTTTTTATTCACTCAGCAATTGAAAAAAATTGACAGGAAATATCAACTCGCAACTCGTCGCCCTAGTATACATTAACTCCGAATGCCTTGTGCTAGATTGACCTCATCGATTTTCCTCCCCGGACTCGTTCGTTTCCTGTAAGCTCAACAAACATTCTCGATTTCTCGTTTACCCACGAAACTTCGTGACAAAGTGTATCGATGCCCAACAAACATCCGAATGTGCCCACCAAACAATATTTACCGGTTTCCGTTCCTCGATTTTTATAAATTCTCTCTTAGCCCCTCCCCGCATGACTAACTGCAAAGCTTGTTTCTCAATAACAGTCAATAATTAATTAATGAGTCTCATCACCGTCGTCTCATACTGCGGACGTAAAAGTTTGAAAATTTTTCACGAAATATTTCGAATCTAAAAAAATGCAGTTTTGACGTTCATCATTAAGATTTTTCCCATCAGAAATCTAGAGTTTCTCATGTTCCTCTTAATTTGCGAGAGAAAAATGAAAAATCTGAAGAAACTTGGTGAAACGGTTGATTTCCTTGATCCATTGCTTTGCGAAAAAAAAATGGAAACAAAGTCGATTGCTTGACAGAGAAAAGCTGCGAGTGCATCGAGGAAGAAAGGTCGAAAAGTCGTCGAACAGCCAGGAATCACGATCTTGTACAATTTTGCAAGAGCTCAAGCGAATGAAGCGACAAAAATGGTGGCTGGGAGGAATGTTTGTGAGACGAGGAGCGATGGCTTTGACGACGAAGTGTGCTCGGACTCGAACGAATGCAATAGTCTTACTTTATTGAATCGAAACGACCCGAGGGGGTCTTTAAAAACATTTTATCCTCACAACCCCACTAGCCGCTACTCGAACGTGATTCGAATAAACTAGCACGAGATTCGACTCTCGAAATATTGTACGAAGTCTGCGATATATACTCGAACGTGCAACTTTGCTAAAACTCTCTCCAACGCATGTACTTATATTTGATTGCAAGCAACTTGTGAAATATCTACCGCTTGGGCGTAACGAATATTCGTATCGGTGCTTTTCAATTGAATCCAATCTTCGCTGCATATTGAATAGGGAGATCAAGTCTGAATAGGAATATCATGTCGATTCTCGCTCCAGTTTGCATCCTTTCAATTGTTTGTAACGAGACAATGATCAAAACGACCGGTACGTTGCATTGAATTCATTTTGTCTTGCATATTAAGTTCCTGATACTGCCAAGTACCTTGGAGACTTGAGCCATCATCTTTTATTCGTAATTGGACCCCTTAATGAGGGTGGCTACACACAACAATGTTGCCATGTTGAAAGCATAGGAAAAATCTAAATTATATTAGAATTTCATTAAATTTGATGAGCATACTCTTCAGAATTAAATATGAAAATACAATTTTTTCAAGATTTTTCTTCGACATAGTATTCGAATTATTGAACACTAGAGTTTATATGCTTGAGCATAGGATCCAGATATATATAGGCACATCTTTTGCATACTGTAAACTCAAATTACTCGAGAACTATGTAGACGAAAAAAAGAAAAAAAATTGTGTAATCGTATTTGATGCTAAAGAACGATATCATCAAATTTTATTAAATTCTCATGATATTGTCGTATGTAGGAACTCTCCTCAATTATGGGAAAGTGCATAGGACCATGGAGAAATAAAAGATAGAGAGTTTTTAGTCTGATGACTAAACGTTCAAAGAGAATGTTTGTGTCTCGGAATGATGATGGAGGGGCGGCAAGAGTAACGAGGAAAAGGAAAAACGAAACATTTTTCAGGATCACACCACTAATGGGGGCTGCAGGCGGCGACTATAGTGTGCGAAAGTGTATCTGACGTAAACATGGGACAACAGTGGTTGAAAAAAATAAGGAAAAACGAAGAAAGGGCAGTGTCCTGCTTTTCATTCTTTATCTTACGTTTTTCGTTGCTCCTCTAAGCTCAGAAAAGAGACAGCTGCTGCTGACAGTAAACCATTCAAGGGGATGCTCTTATGTCTTCTTGCACAGCGTCTCGCGTGATTCATCATCGAAGCTTTAACGCCTTGAAAAATACGCTTTTCCACTGGCGTGTGCATTTCACAAGAAAATGCTCTAAGCGGTTTTTCACAGGCAAGTGAAAAAGGAACGATTCCCAAGGTGAATTGAATGAATCGCGGACCAACAATTTATCTATGGCACATGAATAGCCGTGTGTCCTTAATCGATGCGGAAACACTCGGAGCTCTCATGCGGTTTCCCATCCTCATTAATATTAAAACCTTCAAAATTTCCATTCCCATGAAAATTAATTCAAATGAGATGGTAATTAATAGTCAAAATGAAAAATCGCAGTAAAAATTGAAGGTCGTTTACAAAAAAGAAAAAACAAATTGAAAAAATGTTCGAATTTTTTTTTTTTCAATGTTCAATTTTTAAGGAAAAATCCGCAGGATTTTTGGCACTCTTTGCGGCATCCGAAAAGTACAAACTGACACATTGGCTATGGAAAAAAAGCTCTGGAGCGACAAAAGCTTGCAGATTCGTGGCGCAGGGCCCTCACAAAGTAAACAATTTCTGCTCTATTGCACCGTACACCGGGAAAAAATGACCTTGCGTTGTCCACTACACGGTGACTTATTGAAAAACTTTTGGCTTTCAAAATGCTGAATAATTTCTTGGATTCCGGGATTTTTTTTTTTTTTTTTATTCGACGAAAAATTCATAAATTTCCTTTAATCTCGATGTGTGTAGTCAACGAATAAAATTCTCGATTTTGATTCTTGCGTCAGAAAAGAAGCGAGGTTTCTGGCGTGGAAAATATTTTTGATGAACCGTTTAAATTTCTCTGGCGCGCCGAGGCAGTGTGCGAAGGCTGAATTAAGGAGTTGAGGAAATGTGGGAAATTTGGAACCGGATAAGAATCGAGATTTCCGCCCTCGAGTTTTTCTTGAACGAAAAAAGAAAACAAACAAACAAAATTCGTATATTCAGAGGGGATTTTTTGTGTTTACTCCGAGATCCTGGAGCTCATGCATACAAATCCAAGAAAACGAAAGGGAAACGAATGCAGATAGCTCGTGAGTAAACGAATAAAACGAGGAAATATATACGTGCAGTCTAATAAAAACGAATGCCGCAAGCTCGACAACGAAAAACTCCTCCACTATTTTTCCGAACAAAATGATAATAAAAAAAATCTAAACGCAGGCAAAGGAGGTGAAATGGTCGAGATAACGAGATGCATGATGAAATAAAAAATGAGAATCCAGCCACTCCCGCGATTTATACGACGTAAAGTCTCCTCATGTATTCTTCAGGTAAACCGAGGGATGGGTACGCTTTTGTTTTTTATGAAAACATGCAAAAAGTGAAAACCATTTGACTCAGGATCATGATCCCCCACCAACGCATCAAGGGTCTTGACATGACACGTATGATCAACAAAGACTTGAATTCATCCTAAAAGTTATTCTCTTGTATTCGAAAACGAAACATCTTTTTTTTATCGCCGCGACGTGGACAACTTTTTCGAAGGTTCACGTGTCTACGACCGCCATAAAAATAGATCGCTGGTGTTAAGGGTGTCCTCGGTATACCAGAATTTGTCGCAAGCGAAATATAAACGGTTTTACTTTAATCCAAGAGTGCTTAACTCTCAACAATTAATCCAGTGACTTCTGGACTGGAAAAATAATTTCAACCGCACTTTCCATGCATGGGAAATTGATAACCGGACATTATCACTATCCGCGATCGGACTAGCAATAAATTTCGTCGTCCCATGCTCTTGGGTTCCCAAAAATGTTTCCTCACGGAGGGAAAATTTCAAATTTACTGGAGAAAATGATTTTTTTTTCTCGAGAAAGTGGAGCGTTCGACTATTCATTGATATGTTCTACTTGCCCGGTCGACGCTGCCGGCTCGCGATGTTTATCGACACCCCTGCATGGTCCAGGTATCACGTGCATGGCTCCGCAGAGGGAACTATCGGCATTTTTGTCATCGAAATGGTGAGGAAAAAAAAAAAAAAAGAAAAAAATGGGAAATTGTGGAAAAATAAAAAGGTCGACATACGTTTCGATCGGTTCGCGAAAGGATTAATGAGATTAATAACGAATCCTCTCAATTTTCTCCATGAGTGGGTTGTGTACACGGGGATGAATATAATAATAACACGGTTTAGCGGTGAAGCCTCAAGGGAACGGAAATTGCGTTGTATACACCGGGCCTGGAATATACCTGTGGGAAATTCAGCGACACGCGGGTTGTCGGTATCAGTTGGGTAGTGTGGATCGTCGAGCCTCTCACCACGATGCCATACATTTATTTTCCATCTCCAAGAATTGAGAGCCCCATATTAATTGGAAATTGGAAGACCCATAGGCGGTACGAGGTTAATATTGCACTCACTTGCCCTGTGGATTTCACTCGCCAGAGTTTATCGCGTGTTTTACTCTGCAGGAGAGAAAAAATCGTTTATCGTTGAAGCTTGCTATGGTAAAATCGACTCGGAGGGATGAGCAGCATTTCCCTAGCGAATATTTTTCTCCCGAGCTCGAAACTCGCCCTCTTCCCAAGTTGCATCATAAAATATTTCTTTTTTCTTCCCTCAATGATTCCTTATCGCTCTAAACGAAAGTAAGCCATGAATAAACCAAGACGATTATTTATGCATACATTTTGTAGTGCGATCCCAATTAGAAATATAAAAATAAAAACAAAAAAACTAAATATAAATTCAATAAAAATATTTTCTTTCGAAAAAATAATGAAACCATTTTTTGCTCAGTTTTTTTCTCATTTTTTACCCACCAAAACGAGGCACATTTCGTCCTGCACGAGAAAAAAATGTCTCACCACCAGGAATGAGACTCGTATCAGACAAATATCATCTTCCCCATCATGAAAGATCGAGATCAGGTATATTGAAAATTCGGAATTTAGGAATTTGTGGAACGAAAAAAATCGTCAATCCCACCCACTAAATTGCTTCGCAGTGTGTCATGTCACGCTTCGATGGAAGACACAGCATCACTGTCACATTCTGCGTGGGGAGATCGATTTAGTTGTGTATCCGCATGGGTCTCCATACAATCGGCCAACCTATGTACCGTACAATATTGGATCTAAGAATAGATTGTCAATGATATATATACATCGCTGGGCGTATATATAATGCACATTATGCCCTGTTGCTGCTGTTGATAAACGGGAGTGTTTCAGACGTTTGCGAGAAACGCGAAGACCCCCTTTAATGGCATTTGAGAGACAACGCTACCAAAGTTAGCCCATTATATGCCTCACGTGTCAATTACCTTTGTACCAAAAACATCATGAGCGAATTACTCATATTACCAATAACAACAAAAATAACATTATTTTACTGTCGCCACAATTTTCGATATTCTCACAAACACCAAACTCCAAAAATCATTTAAGGAGGTTGGTTGGATACGATGGTATGATAAGAATTTCATAAAATTTCGTGATAATATTCTTTAGCATCAAATACGATGATATAATTTTTTTTTTGTCTACATAGTTGTCGAATTATTTGAGTTTACAATATGCAAAAGATATACCTATATACATATCTGAATCCTTTGCTGATGCATGTACACTCTAGTGTTTAATTTCTCGAAAACTATGTAGAAAAAAAAATCTTAAAAAAATTGTTTATTTATATTTAATACTAAAGAGTATGCTCAACAAATTTCATCAAATCTTAATCATTTCGGACAACATTGTTGTGTGTAGCCACTTTTCTTAATTACATAAAAAATGGGAATATAAATAAACAGAAAACTGTGAATTATCGATAATTTTTGAATTTTACGTTTTTGCAAATATTTTTAAATACTTTTGAGAAAATATTATTTTTGTTACATAGAAATGTTGCCCCAGCTGCTTCGCCACACTTTCTATGCAAAATTCAATCCAATGGTTATATCTCCATTCGAGCTGGATTTATATATTTCAGGAAAAATCAACATAACCAGCAATATTAATTTTGGAGTAGAAGCAATTAGTTGATCCTTTGGAAATGAATCAATAGGCTGAGCCATGGAAACAACGAAGCTCTGAAAAAAATTGACTTTGTCAATTTGTTGAGAATCTCTCGAGGAATGAATGAGAATTCGTTCTCCTAATAGAGCCAGAGAATAAAAATGCTCGATAAGCTATGAAATAAAATATTTTCAAACGAACGAGCACCACAAGCGAGCAAACTGCGAGTCGAATTTATGTGGCACTCAATGTAAATGGAGCATGAGGACGTGCTTTTTTTTGGCGACCATTGCGAAAGGGAGTTCGAACGAGATAAACGAGTGTGGATAAGAGCAATAATGCCACACATCAGTGATAAGCCTAATCAACGTTTTTAACAACGTCGGAAAGAGGAAAAAATGGACTGAAAAAAAATTTGATACTGTTTCTGATGCTGAGAACGCACGAACGTTGCGAATGTGATTTTCTCTGTGCACAGCTTCGGAGAATTATATTTCGAATTTATGCGATACACGACATCGGGATATGGCAATTATTGTTTATCGAACCGTTGCTGTTCTGCCCTCGCAGCTGCTGCTTTCGTATAAATAATGCTGCATGTTTGTGAGCCATATATTCCGGACAGATTTCATGCGTGATTAGTGATCTTTGGCACGTCTCTGGAGAGCTTTACGTTCGCAGGCTTCTTCCCCTTTTTTTCCACCTGTGTTTATGACAAAGAATAGCCGCGAGGTTTAAAAATGAGGAAACGCCAGGCGGAAGTGAGTTTCTCGACATTCCTGGCGCCATATTTTCATTACCGTCCGTGCTCAAAAATTCCTTTGGGCCAAGAGTTTTCCGCTGATTACGAGAGACGTCCGACTCTTATCAAAAGCCTGAATTAATTAGAAAAAAAATCGTAAATTTCGCGCGACAGCATCCAAAACTTTTTGACATTTTATTCCCTTTCGGGAATAATATTCGGGAGTGGATATCGTTCGAAAACGAGTACCGAATACGAAAAACCTTCCGATACCCACGAACCCAAGTTCCAGTTTCTGATTTATGAGCACAATCTTGATCAATACCGCGTTTCGAACAAACACCTAAAAGAAGCAAACAGCTATGAAAAATATTGGAAAGTGGGGTCCGCCATCGGGAAACTTCGCACCTTAAAACGTGCTCGAGACTCAAAAATGCTTCATTTTCTTTTCATATTGTTTACCACGATCCATCACAGTCGCTCGTTCCAATTGACAGTTCGATTTACAGATGAAACGGAAAAGACTGAATCTACAAATCTTAAGAAACGTCATCATGGTTGCATCATTGGATCACAACGAAAGTCTGTTCTTTTTCAAGCAGAGCTCGTTTTTTTTTTCAACTTTTTTTTTCTTTTTTTTCCAATTTTCTAATATTTGGTCTGGACAATGAAACGGTTTTCCTTTGCGACCCAAAAAATAAATTGATCCCCAAAATTTCAATAATTCCCAAAATTCAATAAATAATTAATTTAAAAAAAAAACATTTTTCGTTGAATCTGAACGTTGCAAACTTCAGAATCATCAAAAGTGACACTGAATCGAACAAAAATTTCGATCATCCACCCAAGCCCCATCGCTCGGTTCATTATCGTGAAAATACTTTAACGAGGCCGTGCCGCATCGGAAGGAAAAATGAATATTAATAAATAAAACAAGCCATAGTGAAGATCCGGCCAGGTAATTCGTGCGCTAAGCCACTTTGCATTTTTATTTCTTGACGTGCTGTGCTGCTTGTAAAAGAATAATTTAAAGGCTCGTAAAGTAAAATTTTTCTGGCAAGAATTCGTGTTACCATGAGTATATTTTAAACTTGTATGCGCAGCTGATATTTCAAGAGGATTTCATCGGTGTACCATTTTTCGTGCGGAAGTTTAAGCTTCTCAAAAAATAATGGGGTAACGTAGAAAAAAGTTATTTCGCTTGGACATGCATGATTGCTATATATGTTGAAGTAAAACGTGAGGAGAAGGAATAAATTGTGCGGAAAGACCGTCATATTTGCTGTGTTATTATTTTGTGATGGTAAATCCGAGCCACGAGCTGAATTTTGTTACGATATTTTTTAAAATGTGGCGTGATCGAAATCTGAATTCGAAAGCCCCAAACTTTTTTCGATATTTACGTAAATTTCTTGCGACCGCGCGCCTCACCGTGTGAGAGACAATTTTTTTTTTTTTTTCCTTTCTTTTCTTAAGTAAGAATTATCATATTCCTCAAGGGGATGATAAGACTATGCATTATCGTTGCCTTGAATTTTCACCCTCGCTTGAATGAATCGTTGTAATTGGGTGGCTGAAGTTTGCCAAGTAATCACAGAACTTGAATAAGGTGAGAGTGGAAGTGAAAGTAACTGTAATAGATCTTGAGATTATTCGCGATTCTTGAACTATGAGGGTGGCTGTATAGTATAGCGAGGCTGGAGATCTTAACGGCGCAATTGTACTAATACAATTTTCAGAGAAAAATTGATCTCTCGTACTTATCGGACCGATTAATATTTCGTGAGAGTATTTATTCAAATTCAAGTGATAAATACACCGAGAAAACGATTTATTCACGATTTATTGTTTAATTTTCAAAATTATGCAAATTTCTCTCGCTCATATATTTTTATGAGGGAAAAACGGATCGTTTAATCGTCACAACTGAATCCTCAATATTAATGATGGACTTTGGATGAAAAAAACGAATTTCGTTGCATTCGAACGATGCAAGCTTCAACAATATTTATTTATAATAAATAAACTGTTTTCTCACTTCGTGCCATCTTTTTAGTAGATTCACGATGGCGAGATCCGCAGAACATCATTTTTTGTCTACTTGTCAAATAATTAGTTAGGAGAAAATTGAAATGAAGAGTTGTTTTTAATTTCGAAAGATTTTTTTTCTCTTTGAGACATTTGAATTTGGTATAAATGGAGTGGCTCATGGCTCTTTCAATTTTGCAGCTATCGTGGTCTGATAGGGGTGTGTGAGATGGGGGTCTCATAGCCCGACCACTAACGGGTTAACCACAAATGAACAATCAGACAGGAAGTACCTAGGTGGTTTGGAAATTCTTTTCAGGTACGCGAGTGCGAATTGTTTCACGGGCAGTGCTCTGGAAATTTGTAATAAATGTCGGTGCAACGAATGAGAACTGCACTGTGAAAAAATAAAATGAAAAGCTCTTTGAATCGAAGAGTTTCTACCCTCGATATAATTTCAATTTATTTGGCGTTGCTCTTTCGTCATTTTTTAAAAATCACTCGCTAATTAATCGAAATAAAATTTAATTCAATTACGTGATTTCGTTTTTCGTCCGTTTTTTTTTCTTCAAATTGCAAGTAAAACGAGGGAATTTGTTGGATCGAGAGCGAGGATACAATTAAACGAGACCGAATAATCGGAATTTTGTATAGATTATCGGAAAATCGATTTTGGAGCAAGAGCTGCGTCGAGGATTGATGGAAAAGAGATGAAAAGGAAAAAAGAGAGTTCGAAGGACGAAGATTTTCAATGGATCTAGAGAAAGGAGAACGCGCAGGCTTCAATTTCGTTTGAGGGAACTACTGTCGATCTGTTGGTTGTCCTTGTCGTAGTCGTTGACATAGTCCTTGGCGAACTATTTCTTGTCGGTATGATCGTCATTGCAGGATGTTGGGACACAGCTGCTTCCATTTCATTGAAGCTGTAACGATATTTTGTTCTCGACCAACGTCGGCCACACACAAGAGATTGCCAATTCACAGCTGCGACAAATTTTGAACTACGTACGTCGAGCTTGCTGACCACGTGCATACCCCGCATGATTTTAACCCATTTCGCTTCGTAATCTTTACTCCGACCACCGAAATATATGTTTATTTAAAAAATTTCCGTTCGCATAGAGCAAAGAAAAAAATTACACAAAATAACAAAAGAAAGTGAACGAGAAAATTACGAAGGGAATAAATTCGACCCAGACAATCGATGCAATCGCAATTTTATTTTTTCGTTATAATTTTCCCACGAAAATAAATTCAATATTTATTATCAAAATACTCAATTTCCCGATATTTCCATACATCAATTTTCTGATGATCATGGAACCGGAAGTCTGGTCCAAATGTTTCGAAAAGGGGATTAAAAAAAACTAACACAGGTATGGATGCACGATTTTGGGTGGATACACGATCGCTGTGTGGAGCTAAATGATCCAGAGCAAACGTGTGCACGTATTTATATGTGAATATGTATAGACTCGTGATGTATTATACATGAAGTTGTCAAATACCTTTTGACAGAGATATAAAGATATTTATGGACATCTGTGCGTACAAGGATAAACGTTTGGGTTCAACTGTTGCTAATCGGAAGGGAGTTTTGCTGACAGAGACTCGTGAATGTTCGATTCGATCATCGAGAGCCGAAATGTTCACTTTTCTCTAACAGTCGATAATTTATTACGACGCACGCGATATGCACGGTATTTGATGGGCAGTCTCTCTTATGTTTTTGTGACACTGAGCCCCAGCCCGAGACAAATATATAGTCATCGAAGCGAAGTAACAGATCGATTGATAAAACAGAGGATCTAAATCGATCTTGTGTCTTTGTGCCATAAGAATTATGATGTCGCACTTTTTTTCCTCCACTAATCGGATGCGGAATTGACATGTGTTTGAATATTAACTGCGGGGCGTGAGTCAGTGAGAAGAGAGTCATTTCCGGTTCCACGGTATTCGATCATATTATCGCAAAAGTCTTGGGAGCTCGGAAATGGTTGAGGAAATATATTCAACTTGGTGTCGAGTTTTTTTATTTTTAAACTAGCAATCGTCGGATAATTATGACAAAGGGACACGAAGCATTTTCCTGACGTCCAAGATTTTGCTAATCTTTGTCGCAACCTCTTCATACGATCAGGCCGTTTCCTTTTTTATTTTTTTTATCACTCATGTAATCTTCTGGGCGATTTTATCGCGACATGGGGGAGCACGGATTGAGGGTGACAAATATAGCCGACAGAGGGCCAACTTTTGGACAGGTCATGTTTTCCATCGAATAAGTAGACGAATGGAATGGCCATAGATCTTGTACAACAGTATAAAAGAAAGTCTTTGAAGATAAGGCTAAAAAAATGAGAAAATTCTCTCACATCTTTAGACACACATTTCTCATGGAAACTCGCTGCTGGACTCTACGCTTTTTTTTCCACACTTTCAGAATCCTGAGTATGACCATTTTTTATATTGAATCGTTTACGCGATACCAAAATCGAAGCAATGCGTCAAAGTCATTTTTCGTTTTCAATCCTGGCATTTTTCCAATATCCGATTCCTTGCCAGATGTGCGCAAGACATTGCCCACGCGACTACGCATTAATGACGGAATTCATCACCTTGAAGTTTGCATCGATGGAATTCAACGAAATTCGTCATTTTTCAAGCCAAAGTTCGTTATTCTGATTAAAACTTTGTTATGATAAAACGATCACTTTTTGCCTCCGAGAAAAAAATATTTGCCCAAAAAATTTCCATCATTTCGAATGAAAACAAATCATCAATAAAAACAAGTATTTTTCGTTGCTTTCCAACGTTGCGAACTTCAGCTTCATCGGAATTATTAATAATATTACATGGATCCACGGGAAACTAAGCGATTTTTGTTCTTTCCGAAACTGGAAACCTAGTCCGGGTTTATTTTTTTCATTTTCGAACCACCGCTGAATGAGAAATTTGCATTTTACATTTATGATTGCATTTTTTAATTACGATACGAAATTTTTCGATTCGCGGGCGTGGGGGAGGGGGGGATCCGAATATCTGTGTTGATTAATTTGCAAAAAAAAAATAGCCCATAAATAACCCATATCGTATTCCGTTGAATGATTATTCAAAATTCAGTCGAAAGGTTTTCGCGTGGAAACCAACGAAATAGAATATTGCGGTGGATCGTACACTGGGAGAATGAAAATGGAAAAATAACTTTTACAGAATGGACTGGCGATAATAATGAATTCTCGCGAATTTTGACCGTGCGAAATGTCAAATTTAATAAATAAAAGCGCAAAATTCTCGGTTTATATTCAGAATTGAATTCGGTTTAATAAAAGTTTCCATTCTGCGTAGTAAAAAGTGTTGGAAACTCGAGCAGCTCACCCCTTCAGTTTCTGTAACGATGTTTTCTCGATTTTAATCCTGACCGTGTACGCGGAGATGACTCGTGTAACGATATTCAGCAACGGATCGATGATAATTAACGCGCGAAAAAATCGAAACTAGCAAGTTTTTTAATTTTTCATAATCCAGCAATTTCTCGACTCGTAGGAAAAGTTGGCTGTGCTTTTGTGAAGCAAAATGGTCGTGTCTACCCCGGCTTTTCGCATCGGCGTAAGCTCCCGTAAGCTCCGGTGAAAGCGAACGTTACTCCGAAACGAGGTAACGCGTATATCACGATTCAATTGCCATTAATTCGTTAAAGACAGGAGCTATTAGCATTTTGAAGCATATAAGGTGAGGGCACAGTTTATAGGAGGCTTTGGAGAAGCTGGCGATGTATATAGAAGCGTCCTCCGGGAGATTGGTTATATTGCGGTGTCTAGATCCTGCTCAAACAAAAACGCCACTGTCAGGGGGTTATTTTAGTGACATTTATGGAATACGTAATTATCTGTGAGGTGTTCCAAGAATAGGGAATCCTGTCTGGCAAGCTTTTATTATGTCTATTGGCAAGACTTTCGCATGACGTCAATGGTTGTGACTCAATGTCATGTAAATATATGAATTTATTGGGTCAAGGGTGGTATATGAGGGTTGCGAGACGTGCTATTTTCATTTATACGGAATATGGAGCGAAAAAGGCTCGAGCCACGAAGAATAATCGAAAAGATCCATCTCTTGGGGCTCTCCATGTATGTCTAAAGAGAAGAGAGAGCCAGAGAGAAATGTTGGCCAATGCGGTATGACTTTGTAGCAACAAAGTCAATATATTTATATATTTTTGTCCCCCGGGATAACGAAGTCACCGCAATTGGGTAAAGCCACAAGGGATAGAACGGCGCGAAGACCGAAGCTCGAAAATACGAGAGGAGAACCGAGATCGCGTCGCGAGGAATATCGAGGGGAGAAATTCTATGGGGTCTCGAGGTGGGATATGCGTATGCGAGTACTCCGAGTACTTGGCCCTCGAAGCCATCGGCTCTGGCTCTTCAGAGATGCCCTCAAACTTCGGGCGAATGATCTGACGGAATTTTCAATGGTTCACGCTTATCCTCCTCCTCGGTAGATGACAGTGCAAAACAACCCTTCGAAGCGTAAACGCAAAGCGCTCGAGCATCTCGAGGGTTCGTATTGACCGGAAATTTTACTCTTCAGGGCCCTCAATAGCCAATTTTCCAAAATAGAAGGCTTGCTAATGCATCTGTGAAGAAGCTCCTCCTCCAGAAGCGACGAGAGTTCAGAACCACCCCTCGAGGCATCATGTAAACTTTAAAAACAGAATGTCACATCGATCCTTCAGATTTTCATGAAAACTTTTGTTATTCAGGCATGGGACAGCGACAGTGTCGACAGAAAAGATTTTTCTTCTCAAAAAATACCGAAAAACAATCTTTTGAGGGTTTGAATGACGATGAGTCCGTTTTGAATTAAAGAGGTTGGCTACATACGATAGAATATGATAAGAATTCAACAAAATTTAGTGATGATATTATTTAGCATCAAATACGATGACACAATTTTTTTTTTCATTTTTCCTCTGCGTAGTTGTCAAGAAATTTGAGTTCACAATATGCAATAAATACACCAATATATTTATCTGAATCCTATGCTTATGCATGTGAACTCTGGTGTCCGATTACACGAAAACTGTGTGCAAGAAAAATGTTTAAAAAAAATGTCTTTCATTGAATATTGGCAAAAGTATTTTTCCCTCGGCTCGATCATTTTTCTTCATCAAATTTCATCAAATTCGAATAATTTCGAATTTTCCTATGCTTTTGCCATGGCAACATTGTTGTGCGTAGCCACTCTCCTTAATAATGATCGTTGAGAGTCTTATCAAGTTATTCATGAGCTATGCCTTTTTCATTTTTTTAGTTTCCTCTTCCATCTTCACGAAGCTGTGTTGTAAAAGAAAGGAAACGTCAGAACAAAGAAATCTATCGCCCCAAGCGTTTGTTTTTTAACCTGCTTATAAAATTTTCTCTTTTTCTGTCCCCCGAGGCATGTACGTGACATCCATACTGTACACAACATTGATGCATGTGTGTTTCCCTCCTCATGGTAGCCCAACTCGTGTGTATTGAAGCTTTTCTTTGTTTGCTCGGCTCCCAACGAATTTTTATGCTCTGATTCGGTTTAAACTTTCTTTCCTTTACCAGTTTTGTGTATCATGTCATCGACTAAAAGAAGAACCTTTTTTTCGCTTTCCCAAAAGAAAGCCTTCCAAACAGGAGACTTTTTTCTTTCAACGATGTATTTCAAAGCTTCGAGAACTGCATTTAATTAAAAAATTCCTTAGTCCCAACCATTTTACACCCCATTAACATATGTAGCATCACTCGGAAAGGACCATGGTATGAAAACGCATCTGCTTTGCTCTCTGATAACGAAAGCCAAGCAGGAACCTACGAATCTGTAACGAACAGGAAAAATCTTTAACAATGAAAAGTCCTTTGGCAGCTCGTCTACTTCTTTTGACTGCGCAGCCTTCTGCAAATCTTACGATCTCTCAATCTCATAAAGAGATTTTTTGTTTTTTTTTTTTTTTTTTTTTTTTTTTTTTTTTTTTTTTTTTTTTTTTTTTTAAATTTTATTTTTTTTTTTTATAAAAAAATTATAATTAGCAGTGATGATCGTGAACGAGGAGATTTCGGTTGAGAAGCTGGTTGGGTACGTTTTGTCTCGAACGTCTTTTCTAATTCCTACTCAAGATAATGACTTTTTCATTGAGATGAACTTTTGGCCCTGGAGTCTTCTCGGTGTTGTCCTTTTTTACCTGTCGGCCGTGCTCTTGTCAAGCGGTAAGACGTTGCGATAAGGTTAATCAGGAAAAGCAGACAAGAGAGACTGGAGGATAAAAGTTTCAAGTTATCGGAGAATCCTTGGGGTTAAATCATGAGGAATTGTAAAATGAGAGTTGTTCGGATTGGGGAGAGAATTATTTGGAAATACTGAGACGTTTATCGTTTATTGGGAGACGAGTATTTGTGGTTAACTTTTGCCAGGACAAGTGCGGAGCACTTTGTATTGATCGTGGGGATAATAAACGAGTACTTATTGTGATGGAATTATTTATAGCATCGAAGAAAGCGATTTAGTGTCTTACTGTATAAGCGAACGTGCCCTGAAGCTGACTGTAAAGTAGAGTAAGTCTGTGCACTCGGAGAACATCATTGTCAGATGTCCGTTTTATCAATCATTCTCCGCAGCATTTCGGAAATGCATTCGCTCTGCCGTTCTCACGAGACACTTGTCTATAATTAATTAGTAATCATTTGTGCTCTGGAAAGCAGGAAAAGCATTGCATCAACTTATTCCGCTCCTCGTCTCTCGACGAACCTTTGAATCACTGTCGAAGTGGATCTCTGAACGTGTGTCTGTACGTCGAACTCGAGACCACACAAGTAGAGCAGATCGTGTTTGCTCAGGCAGCGATGGGTGTATATGTATCAGTGACATTCGGTCTCGCAGATCTTTGAGCTCTGCAAATGAGGCCATGTTTGATAATTGGAGTATCTCTGACGTAATGGAAGAGCAATTATAAAAATGTCTGTAAACGCAAATGACTGAATGATCTTTTCGAAAAAGACTCGACAATAAAAATTAAAAAATTGAAAAATGAGTAAGTACTGAGAAAACAGTTTATTTATAATGAAGAAATAAATTTTGTTGGTAATTTTATGCAAACATTCATTAACTGTTATAAATTTTGTTAATGGTCAAAAAATATCATTTTTATCACGATCCAATTTCATAGGCATAGCATTACCTTGAAGATAATGATTTATTCGATCGTTTTGATTTCCCTTAACTCAGTAGATGTTTGTGGTCATCAAATTCATTTGCTCTTAGGAAAGTTTGCGTTTTATCCCATGATTCATTTATTAACTATTAACAAATGTTTATCTCAAACAATCGCGAGAAGCTCAAATAAATGATTAATTAATTGTTTAAAAACATTTATTCCGCCGTATCAACTTTTACATTCGTTAGCAGTTAACAAATCCTGATACATATAGATAAATCGTTTTCCCAGAGAGTGCATCGAACGGTGACACAAGAAAATTATGAGTTCGATCTCTTGACAAAGTGTGTTTGCACGATTTTTTTTTTTCCAATATTACTCCGCAAGCTCTGAAAATGTTGAAAATGATATAACGTATTGGAATTTTGCCTCGGGCTTAAAAGTCAGCGGATGCTTGGCGCATACAACGTAAGAAAACAAAACTTTTCGTCGTAAATTCGGTTGTGCAGCATCTGAGGAGCTCAAGTTTTAAAATGCAAGGAGTTGTTGGACTTTGCCTATAACACTAGGCAATTTGGCATAATACCAGCTTAAGGCGATCGGATTATTTAGCTTGTTAACTTTTTCAAAATTAGCTCCAGTATGGAATCGATTTTTTTAATTTTTTTGTTTTTTTTTTTTTCTATGAATTTTTATGGGTACGGTGGGCTTTTATATGGGAAATGGATTTCTCTCGATATATGTGTTTTTATACAGATATTACGTGACGTTCCACAGGAACGACCTTTGCTACAGCACCCCAAACATATCGAACGTCTTGAAGCACTCGTAAAATAGTTATATGCTCTATTCTTAGAAGCCCATTTTAGTATATGCATATATATTTATGTGTACATAGAAAAGAAAAACACTGCGGATGAAAAAAATGGTACTAAAAACTGTACCGTCTGCGGTAAGCTCGATATATATATATATATATATTTATATGTAAGGCACCCTGTTATAGTAATGTTCCACGCTAGTTTACGAAGCGAGGGGTGTGAGTCGCCGGAAAAAGAAGCTGATGACGATAAGGCTGGAGTGAATTTTGGGTAAAACCTAAAACATCGACCCATGATCTTATGGTTCATTAAAAAATTTCAATTTCGGGCGCATAACGGAAAATTACGAGGAAATTACGATTTTTTCAATAATTGGGAAATGATTGTTATTGTTGTCACAGATGAATTGACAGGGAGCTAATAAATATTGAATTTCAGCGTGTAACGAGAGATAGATTAATTGAATATTGGCAAATGTATTTTTCCCTCGCCCCGATAATTTTTCTTTAACCCTGGGAAGAAGCTATTCTGTGGAAATTCGAATCGTTGAATCCGGAAAAAGCCTCTCGTGTAAATACACATCGGAGATGTGTTCAGTGACAAAAAGAGATATATCTGATCCTCCTCGGAGCAACGAAATGTCAGCAGGCTTTTCAAATCTCTTGAGATCTGCTCGTACGAGCTTCGTGAGCGTCTCGTGTGTATATTAAGAGATACGAAAATCTCAGCTGCTCACTTAACCGCTCAGCCAATCGATCGCCAAGCCCATTTGGATTAGTATTTCGCAAAAGAAGCTTTGCACCAACCTCAAGTTCGTTTTCGTTTCTTCTCTCGCGTCTAATGACCACAGACTCTTTTTTTTTTGCTTCGCCACTCGCGATCAATACTCCATAAATCTATCGTGAATTTTTTCTTACTTTTTCAGGTTTCCTTCTTTTCCACCAGCCCGGAACTTTCCAACAAAATGCGCTTCGAGTACTTTACACGTACCATACCCAGCGATCACTATCAAGTCAAGGCTATGGTCGACATCGTTCTTCAAATGGGATGGAGCTACGTTTCCATTATTTACGAGGAGAGTAATTACGGTGAAAAAGTAAGTGCACTTCCAAAGCCACCAGATTTTCTCAACTTTTTTCCAATTCTATAATTAATCAACTTTACTCAAAGCTCTATCGAAAACCATCGATTTTTCTCAACTTATAATGCAACTATTCGAGAGTCCAAAAATCCGTTTAAATATCGAGCAAATTTTCAACAAATTGCGATCAAATATGAGAAAAATATGTGGTTGGGAAAAAAATTGAACGACCCGAAAAAATGATGCCGGAGGCTCTCGATGAATTGTCAAATTTCCAAACGACGATAATTTTTCGAATTTCTCGAAAAAATGAAGGAAGCAAATCGCTTATCAAGTGAAAAATAAAATCTCGAACAAATTAGGATCTCTTAATGAACAAAATAATCCGGAAGGGCTCAATGAATTTTCCATTCCCTTTCTCATGCTTTGACCTTGTAATACGAGGTCCGGAGCATAAAGATTCTGTGACAATTCATATTAGGCTAAAGATTTCATTACGTGAATTGATTAAAATTTTTTTTTATCTTGGTGAGAAAGAAAAAAGGTAAAAAAATCGATTAAGCCATCTTCGAATCGATCGCTGCACGGGAATGAAGTTGATATATCATGGAGAGGATGATCCGAAGCGATCGTGATATGAAGAACAAAAGAGTAGCCTTGTTTCCGGTCCAATTTAAAAGTATGCATGTTTGGAAGTGCCCGAACGGTATTTCCCATCGAAGCCTGGATGGATAAAATCGAACGGATCCTACCATCAATTTTTTTCAAGTAACACGATTCGCTACGATATCACAAAGCGTGTATGAAGGATCTACTGGGAAAAAAGGTTGGATCGAGTTACATGTTCGCATGGAATATGGAGAAAATGCATAAAGAATATTTTTACAGTTATTTCTCTTTGTCATTCTCTTTTGATGGTATCCTGGTATGGATATGGAAGTTTCAGGAGGTTTAAATTTATTACGAGCGGGAATAATGCGAGTGGTTACATTCTCCTGTGTGCGTCTCGCTTCTCTTGTTGATGACGATTAAAAACGCAGTCACGGTCACAGGGCTTTGATAAACTCGAAGGAAAAAGGATTCTCAAGACCCGAAGGCTTTCAAAAGAAATTGTAAAGCGGGGTAATCGAATTTTCGCTCGAACTACTCCGCACCCTCGCCACTATAGCTGCAAATGGGCTTCGTTGTGATTGTATCCCATAAATATTTATCTGCCTGTGCAACCGGATGGGCGACCAAGAAATTCTTGGCGAATGCCACGCCGCTGAGAATAGACTTTGCGAGAAAAACCGCGGAAGAAAATTCTCAGATATCGTGTATCCGTCACTTCGGATTGCCACGGCCAAGAGATTACCTTCAATATTGTCCCTTCGATTTTCTCATTTTCTCTCTCTCTCTCTCTCTCTCTCTCTCTCTCTCTCTCTCTCTCCTCGGCGCGCTTCCTCTACGACCTCGGAAATCCCTTGAAACGTCCGGATTTATAAAACAATTGAAAATTTCGCAACACGAATCTCACTTTATCTTGGACGCCGCAATGTTCTCAATCCGACAATTGCGACAAGGCTTTTCCTATAGTCCCGACCGATAAGGACAAGCCAAGGAAATCCAGTGAGCAATGTCCTTGCGAATCACGACCGTCGCCCCATAAACCGGAATCTGGCCGATTTAACGATTTTTTGTAAGGGACAAAAATTCATCGCTTTATTTTTGAAATTCACGTGCACACGAAACATCAAAGATGAGAGAGAAATATTAGGGAAAAATAAAAGAATAGCGAAAATTGTGATGGGCATCAAACGAATTGCATTGGCGCGTGGCGACGAGCCCCGTTGATCGTCAAATGAAGCGAAATGTTAAGTCAACCGTAGGCAGTTTGCTTTTGGAATAAATTAGAGTGCATTTGACCATGAAAATCTGGCTGATGGTCGGGCCGGAGTGTAAAACAAATTGTTCATTAAACGGGAGTTTGTGATGAGTATTGCGGCTCGGAAAAGCTGCGCCAACGGAAATAGGGAATGAAAGGAAGATGCGAAACGAGAGATAAAATGGGGAGTTAAAGTTATGGAATGAGTTTCGTGGGTGGGCGCGGAGCGGAGCAGAGAGCTGTTGGAAAATCAAGAGATCTAATACGAAACGGCGAATGCAAATTATTTTAATCCTCGGAGTACGCAGTCGAGACTCCGGCTCTCGTAATCGATTGAGCATTAAAAACAACAAAACAAATTAAATCGTGACACGATTTTCACGATTTTCAGGGGCGAAGAGCAATTTTTGTTAATTAATAAATATGAAGAAAATTAAAAATTCATTAACGTTTCGGCAATTAGCTTGGCTAATTGGAACGTCAACGAAATTTGTTGACAGAATCCGAAAAAATATGAAACTCAGTTGAAAACGAACGGTTGGCGGCCGCGCGGATAATTATATTATAATCAATGATATTGTGCGTCAGGCCGGACGACGGAAATCTCGTGGTGCCTAGTAAAAAGTAGCCGTACATAAAAAATAAATGAATTTAATAAATCCCGGAGATTGAGAAGCACAAAAGGGCGAGGGAAAGGGAAATGAGAATAAAGAGAAAAATGTTCACACACCTTTTCGGTGTCCCTCGAGAAAATAAATTTATCTTATTGTCTCCGCGGGCACGTGGGTGGCGAGTGTGCAAAGGAAAAAACGCGGCTCCATCGTGCGAGCTTGCATTAACTTTTTACCCTTTGGAAATTAAATTCGAGGCTTGCAATAAAAAGACGCCTCAGACCGCGGGTTACAAATGTCCGTGATCCTACGAGGGAATCCGTTCCGAGTCAGACTTTTTGTCGATTAATCCAATTTTAAAGAAAAAATTGTCAATTTTTTTCCATTCTGAAGATTTTCAAATGTTTGACAAATGTTGATGGATCGGAGCTCGGAAAAAATTCATTTCCACCGGGACGACGTGCATGCGAATCGCGTAATTAATCTCCTTCATTTCCTTCTTCCTGGGACAGGCAAGAAGAGGTAAGAGTGTCAGACGCGGAAGAAATTACGATAACGATAATGTCGAAACTCTTCGCCCTTAATTCGCCCGGCATAAATAAATCTCCGTATACAAACAGCCGAGCCAAGAATAAAGTTCTGACACAAGCCATTTTACAAAGAGCGCAGCGATGTTAGAGCACGCACAACGTCCTATAAAAAGGACGAAGAAAATTGAGAAATATGGTAGCGCTGCAGATCTTTATGACTTGAAAGCTCCAGCGGGAAAGAGAGACGAATGTGCGGAAAGTTTTTCATCCTCTCAAGATATGCCATTCCTCATAAATGTTGAGTGTCCAACGTTTCCCAGTGTGTCCGGTGCATGAAATATACGAAAAATGCATTTATGTGCCATTACATAGATTTTTTTCTTTTCAAACATCCATTTCCGACACTTTCATCACGAATCTTGGAACTTTGAACTTCCTAACGACACGTCGTCCTGATAATAACGATTTTTTTACATTTCATCATCAATCCTGCATTATTTAACAAAATAAATAAATAAATAAAAAGCGAATAACGAAGCCAAAATTTGAAGAAATAAATATCGTTGCGCCATTGACTTTTGTAACACAGGACTTTGCATTTATACGAGTGCGGTCAAATTCCAATTGGCCACTCGATCGTGCGAGGTCAACCGATGCATGACCATCCGCGAGAGTCATATTTTTTCTCTTTACTTTCAATCCTTCGACGACACAATCAAGCCCTCGGCTTGAAAAAACACGTTTTTTATTCAGGCCATAGCCCGCAACTAAACGTGACTTTGTGATAGGAATTCTACGCAGTTGGATTATTCCGAAAAAATCGTTGAAAATGAAATTTTACGAATTTTTCATTTTTTTTTTCAAAGCAATTAATTCGAAAAAAAAAAACAAAATTTATTCTCCATTTTTTTTTCGAATGAACGAAAGTGACTGAGTTTTCGTTGTTATGCAATGAAAAAACTGGATGAAATTCGAGATTCTAATCTCTCATCACAAGGCAGAAACATCGAGCGATCCATTGGCTAACTTTCGAGACAAACTAAAAGTTTTTTTGTTATTGTTTCTTTCGATGGCAGGCCTACGAGGAGCTGGAAAAACTACTGGGTAAACATCAAATATGCATTGCGGTGAAGGAAAAGTTGTCAAAGGATTCCGGGGTCGCTGAAGCCCACGTTTACGACAACATTGTGCAAAAGCTACTAACAAAACCACGTGCACGAGGTAAGTCGATTCCTCGTTTTTCTCATCGACTCAAAAATTGTACGCATCCAAGTTGTTTCTGTCCCGTAATTGTTTCCTATCGTGAGCTTTTTTTTTCAACTTCAAAGCCCAAGGGAAAAGGTCGTCGGGTTATAAAAGACTGTGGTTTATTGGAAAACTTTTCCTTAATTGGCGCAGTGATTGCGTAAAGAGTCAGTTTTATAATAAAAGGCATGAGGAATGAGTTTTAAAAAATCGAGAATTCTCAATTCTTCTCAGAGATAAGTCTTTTCGCAGTTTACGATTGAAGCTTTTAAGAGAGGAAAAAAAGAAACGAGCTGTAGAGGAACGAAGGGTAAAAGAGTCAAGTTTAATTATAAAAATTCATCGACTAGGGGGCCTTTGTGAGAGACGAATCCAAACTCCGACCCAACAATTTTCTTTATCGTTTTCATTCGATAAAAGGAAGCTACGAGGTTGGAAAGGGTGCCGGTTAGCTTTGTGAGCACCGCGGGCGAATCAACCCCTCTGCTCGTTGTTTCGCCAGTACCAAAGCTAATCCGGAAACCAGATTAAACCAAAGTATAAGCATTGCAACGATCCTACACTTTTGGGGAAAGGCTAATTCACTGCCACAAAAAAATAGTACGAGATTTTGAGAGACTGTATCAGGAAATTGCGAGAATATTCGAAAACTTTGGTTTCCGAGGCAAAGAAAAATTGAATAAATAAAATAAAAGAAAATTTAATAAATAAATAACTTGATAAATAAATATCTTAATAAATAAATCGAATGTAATAAACAGTTGGCGAATATTCGAGAAGAATTGACATTGAGTAAGTTCAGGAGCCTCGAGTGAGGTCAATACTCGGTTGGGTGGTCGGGCAGCTGTCGGCAGCTCGGAGAAGGGTCTTTGGCCTTAACGTGAACAGCGATAGGGCTGGGCCGGTGGAAATGGCCAAAGGGAATCCGTAGGGACAATAAAAACAAAACAAAAATAAAAATAGAGTAAAAGCCACAAGTGTGATTTGATTTTTCCGACTTGCGGGAACGTGGCTAAATTTTCATTCATATTTGACTAATCTACATTTGCAATCCGACACGTGCCTCAATCGACTCACCATTTTTTTTTGCTATTACGTTGGTTGATCCTCGTGCGCGAATAAAAATTTTATTCCACCATTTCCTCGGAGGATCCACCAGCCTTTTACACGCTATTCCACCACGCTACCATTTTCACGAACGTCCTTTTTTCCCTGCAGACCCTGAGGAACGAGACATTCGATTATCGAACTTGGTCTTTTGCACGTCGAGGTGAAAAAAAATGTTGTTAGACCTTTTTTATCCCAAGATCACTCACACTAACGACTCGAACACTTAGCCAAAGGTGAAAATGTTTAACGAATCGCCGATCCATCAGAATTTAATGAATTAGTGTGAAAAAAAAAACTTTTTTTTTTAATTATTGATTACTAAATATAATTAATTTGTTAATCATATTATTATTTTGATCATTTTATCAATATTGACAATTATTACATAATTATTAAGTTAATTATTGATTATCAATATTCATAAAGAGGAATTAGTGTAGGAAAGGAGAAACACTTTTTTTCAAATTTATTGAATATTATTTATTAATAATGTAATTAATTTATTATTATGTGATTATTAATTGAATTATTGCTTATCAATATTCATGGAAAGGTCCAATGACCTTATTTAAAAAGATTTCTTTCCGTTTCTTTCCTCTCCTTCGAAATACTTGAAAGTATTTTTAAAAAATAAAAGAAGCTCCGAAAAATATTTTCCTCCGGGCTGGGAGTGCAGACTTTCGTCGTCATCGTCTTTGACGCACTGCAAGGTCACCACGGGATGAGAAAAAATATATATGAATATCACAATCGGAAGAAGAAAAAAAAACAACGAAGAAAATGTCTGCTCAAAAGAAATGCAGACACGAGTGGAAAAAAATGTCGTTTTTCTTAACTTTTTTTTTGTTTCTACAAGCCAAATTTATACTTCGACGTGAAAGGGAGAACAACTATGATGAAAGAAAGCTTTCTTTTAATGGAGAGTTCTTTTGCCAGTCTGTATAGTATATGGGGTCGTCATAATCGTGACCAAGACATCACAATTATTTCCACCTCCGAAATCCGACAATATGTGCTGCTGTTGGTGCCCCCGAAAAGCCTCAGGCAAGCGGCACCTCAAGCGCAATATAAACGAAAGAATACTCCGAGATCGAAAGAAAAAGGAGGAAAAAAAGAGGTTCGTCGATTCGGTTTCGAGAATGGTAACCGTAATGGCTTTTACACATTCCAATCTCTCGCTGTCTTTCCGTTCCACACCCCACAAGAGAGAATACTTTTTTCTCAAGGATTTAGTATCGTAACATAAAAATGGAAAGATTTTAATGAAACTTTGCGAACCAATTACATTTTCCTCTTTTATTCTTTCCCTTTTACCGATAAGCTTTGAAAAATTTTCAGCTCCCAAAGAGCTTCACCAATCCCTTGGAATAAACGATTAAGTCATCAACACTTTAACACCTTAGCGTTGAAAATTTCACGAAGCATGGATCCAAACTAGGCCCGCTTCGTTGGAATCTTGCCAAGTTGATATAACGATGAATATTAAGGATATTGTGTCGTTACACCCGCGAGTGAAGAGCTTTTAATGAAACTTAACGAGCAACCGAATATTGCGCTAAGAAAATGCTCGCTAAATCTTACGACATCGAGATGCATGATGGAGAAATAATTAATTAATCAATTAGGATCGTCTCTTTATAATTATCCTGATGGGGAATCGAAAGGAAATGTAAGAATAGCTTCGCAAAATGTCGAACAAGTTTTTCGTGAGAAAAATATTTTTTATATTAATAATCCAGCACGTTCGGCTTCAACCATTTTTATACAAATGAAATTATTTCCCTTATTTTGTTTCGATTGATCGGTCAAAAATTGAGACAAAACGAAAGTTTGGTGAGAATTGAGAAAAAAAAAAAACAGGGAGCGATTGGTCGGCGGAGAGCGAGACTCTCCGAGAACGAGTCTTATCGAAGAAGACTCAG
Source organism: Campopleginae sp. 14b (assembly GCA_030522525.1). Lineage (NCBI taxonomy): Eukaryota > Metazoa > Arthropoda > Insecta > Hymenoptera > Ichneumonidae > Campopleginae sp. 14b. The sequence goes on from JAPYYS010001081.1 coordinate 45,699, forward strand.
TGATAAGCTCTGAAAAATTGAACCAATGAAAAACTCATTGGAAAATAAAGTTGTCTTGTCTACAACTTGCCTTTTTATTTTTTATCTCGGACTCTCTCGCTTTCTCGAACATTAAACTCAAAAAGTTTGCTCGATCGGATCGAAAGAAGTAAATCGGAAATGTCACGATGAAATACTTGAGGTGAGAGTCTTAGCGACTCTCGATAAATGTGATGCTAGAGAAATCCTTCGATCTTGAGATGAAAGAAGAAAGACCAAGTTTATCGTTGCTTCTAGTTCATCGAGTTTTTCCAATAGTTCTTAAAGGAGCTCAGAACTAAGAATAATAAAGAAAACGCTCGAGATTGTTTGCAGACGTTAATTGGAAGATTGAAAAGACACTAGAGGTTGTTAAAAAATATTGCGAGCTCTTGGGGGCTCCCAATGTTGCGAGGAGACGATAAAATCAATTAGGACTTTATGATAAAAAACGATTAGAAACGAACCGAGTGGTTTTCCATTGAAAAACATCGATGAAATATACTTTTCGTCTCTATTTTATTCAATGACTTCGAGAGCCTAAGTCGAGCTATCGATTACTTATCCAGAGCATTAGTTCCTAAGAGATTTAGCCCGTGGGAAAAGTTATTGGAGGGCAAGGTGAAGGCAGAAGTAGAAAAGAAAGAAAAAAATAGATGGGGAGGGCGCGATAAAATGAGAAGAATGTACTTCGAGCCGTTCTCCTCTTTCCCACTTATATTTCGTGGCGAAAGGCTCGCTCGAGTAATTAAGATCTCTCTTGCCCGAGAGCTGTCGGAAAAAAAAGAGAAAAAAAAACTGTGCTCCTGATGATCCATGGGAAGAGTCCTTCAGAAGAGAATCCACCAACTTACTCGATCCTAATTCGGTCTCCTCGAAGTAGAGAAACCAACTAATAACTTGGTCGTCTTCTTTTCTTTTTTTTCTTTTCTTTCTTCCACTAGACGCCGGATTAACGAGCAGGCGATGCGCGATATAGAGACGTCCGCGTAAAAATACAAGTTCACGATTCAGCTTAAAGTTGAGCATTAACCGGTTCTGCGTTTTGCTCCATTAACTTCGACCGATGTGTCGCTTATTTTTAAAATCCGATTTGTAAAGCTCCTCAATAGGTTACGAGCCCAAAAGTTGCTGTTTATTTTCTCTCAACTACATTTTTCTTCGCCCCTAAATGGAAAAACGATCCAAACGCTCGCCCGTAACTTGATAATCAAACATTTAAATATTCGGAATTTCGCACAAGCAAATCCTTTGCGAAAATCCCACGGTGGCTATTCCGAGAACAAGCCACACACCAGCTTGATCGAGGTGAGCACGCTTAATTAATATTCCTACCTAATACAGACACATTCATGACTGCACCACTGCGCAAGTATAACTAATGTAAGATCAACTTTGCTGAAGGTAAACCCACAGTCTGGCTCCAGGGTTAAACAGCTTTAAATAAAGCCACTCATGGGCTTGAGACTGTGCTACTTCGCGCTGTTAATAGAGCTTCGGGGAAATGAATTCCTGAACTCATTGTTTATCGTTGCATCCGCTGAAAACCAAATTTTGTCAAAAAATGTGAATATTTAAATTTTTATTCATTTCGACAATATTTTCCATTTCTAACGGAACTGTCAATCAAATTTACAATTCGAATGACAAGACCTGACTTTTCCAAGAGACTTTCCACAATATTTCTCGCTGCAATGACTGAATTTTGTGACTGTCAAAAAAAAAAAAACGGTGCAGTCGAACGTATTGAACAAAATATAGATATTTTCCAACAGAATTGTCATTCCAGTGTCGTAATAGTTCGAAAAATCTTCGCTCCCTCAAGACCTTTTCCTTCTGTCTAATTGAATGGAAATCTATTCAATAAAAATTGATTTGATTTGAATATTTTTTTTTATCAGGAACAATGTAGCAACAATGTTTTTATTTATTTATTTATTTATAATTATTGTTATTATTTATTTATGCAAAGTGGTAGATCGTTAGTTCGTAAAATTCTATCAAAAATGTTCGTTTAGATTTTGCGATGAAATCGTCTCCGTGTTGGAAAAAAATATCAAAAAGAAATCTTCTTACTTTTCCATAGTTGTGTTGGACTAATTTAAAAAATCGTCTCATTTCGGTTGAAAAAATGAGTAACTTTGGAAAAAATAAATAATTATGGTTGATTGATTGGTCCGATTTGTCTGGCGCAGCGCAAGCCTCACTGATCGCTTAATTGTTTTTCAATTTCTGAGTTATTGCTCCGTTTTTAAAGCCCCGAACAGCGTGTCACCTGTGGAGAATGAATGGTCCCGCATTTCTCAAATATTTCAAGCATTTCTTTAGCACGCGAAGGGAAAGGCAAAGCAAGCAAAAAAAGAAAAAAAAAAAAAGCTTACGATGAATGTTTTACGTTCTCAGAAAAGGGAATAGGGGGAATTAATCAGTGTCTCCAAAGATTCATGTCTCGAGCACAAATATATGTACCCGCGGTGTTAAAACATTATTCACGTTTTTTCTTTTCTCCAAAAGTGACACGACACATGCTGAAATAGTTCGATAATAAAAAATATATATTTCACGAGCGATTTTATGTCGTGTTTTCCGTGATCTCGAAAGTCCTCGATCTTGTGCTCTCGCGGACATGTTTGGTGCACAAATAAAAAAGCTCTCATTCCATTTATTATTTTATTTCTTTTCTCAATCGTGAGATTCGTGTTTTACGATTGATTGGAATTTCATCAGGAAATATTGAAAGGTCTTTAATTTTTTTTTCTCCTGACCGGATGCTCAGTGGAAAATAAAAAAAAAAAAAAACGCGTTTCACGCTCGTGTTTATCGTTTCGTTTTTCAGGATGCATTATTTTTGCATCGGATCAAGAGGTGGCAGGTGTCATGAGAGCTGTACGACGTTGCAACGCGACCGGAGCTTTCTCATGGATCGGGAGCGATGGCTGGAGTGCTCGAAGTTTAGTGAGCGATGGGAATGAGCGAGAAATGGAGGGGACACTATCGGTACAGCCTCAGGCAAATCCAGTCCAAGGTTTCGAGGACTATTTTCTTAACTTGACGGTGGAAAATAACCGGAGAAATCCGTGGTTCGTTGGTGAGTCGAGCAGTTTTCGTTTTGTTATTTCTGATAATATTCTATGGAATGAGGCTCCGGGAAAACGAGCCCTTAGGGCTGATGAGAACGTCGAGAAATCCTCGTACGGTCAAGATCCACCGCATTTCGTCGCAGTGAAAAAAAAAATCGCATTCTTTTAGCCCTTCGACATGTTTGTGAGCAATGGACAGAGAAATTTTGTGGCTAGTGCCTCTGGACTACTCGAATAATTTGTCGTAAATATTGCGATGTCATAATATTGACCAACCGAACGAAAGAAGATCGAGGATGCATACTTTGCTAATGAATTTTTTTCCTTCGCGTAAGAGACTCGCGATATTAAATAAATCATGCAAATTAAAGCCAAAACAGTATAGAACCTCGAGCAGGTCACGTACCATCAGAATTTCTGAAAAAACAGAGAGCGGAATAATTCGTTTATTTATAATAAATTTATTTATAATAAAAAGAATAAATAAATTTATTTCAGACAATCGCGAGAGGCTCAAAAAAATGTTTAATTAACTGTTGAAAAACATTGATTTCGCGGTATCCAACTTTACATTTGTTAGCAGTTACAAAATCCTGGTACATATATAAATAAATCGTTTTCTCAGTGTGTCATCGTAATTTTTAGTCTGCATTCGTGAAATATATAATTTATACGGTGCGAGCTTTTTATTTCCACGATCGATCGAATCGACGTCCGCAAACGAATGTGTTGAATTATTTGCATTGAGTTTGACGGTTTTTTTGTTTCCTTCGCAATGACTCGTGCTCCGGCATCGAAAAATCGCGATAAATATTAGCAGAGCAACTAATTGCGCTGTGTGATGGAACAAAGACGATAAGCATGGGACTGACATTCCTAATTACTTGAGGTGGAGAGCTCCTGTGCACATTGAAATGATCGCTGCGCAAAACAACTGGTCGAGATTGTGCGAGGGTTGCAAATGTGGGGCAATTATTTGCTACAAGCTTATCGACCGCACCGCGAGGACAATTAATATTCGTCAGGAGAAACAATATGAGCCAGGAAAGGGCGGACGGTGCGAATGTCGTTTGTCCCAACGGGAGGCTGAATTGAACGACGCCCCTTTGAATATCTGGTCAAGTGGACAATCGAGAAAAAGCTCATGGATTCAAGAGACAAAAACAAAGCTCAATTGGCACAGTTAAGCTTAAACTTCCTACGCCTCGGTTTACCACCAACCTGAAAAACTTTTTTCACATAATGAATCGCCTCAACGGAATTACCTTTTGTTACAATTTCCCACCAAGCTCTCCTCCCCAATGTAAAATGTTATCGATTTCTATACACCAATTGCCAACGGACCGATTAAAATAATGTGGGTGCCCACCCTTATTTGTATTACTCCCATTTCCTCCCTTCAACCTTTTATTTTCATCCGACGACCCTAATATTCCGGGTCCTCGAGGGATTAAAGAGATATCGCACGATTAGCAATATTTCGACGCTCTCATAGTTTCCCACCGATCCGATCTCGTTCGTAACATTTTACTCAAATTTCGAAAATTTATTTCCCATTTTCTTCCCATCCCCACTCCACGAATCGTGCATTTACAAAATATGATAATGAATTGGCTCAAAAAGAAAAAGTTGACATTCGAATCGCCTCTGTGTCTATCGAACGACCAAAAAAATCCAATAATCCAAATTTTACATTTTTTTAAAGAAAATTTCAATTTTTCGGGATCGTCGCAACGAAACTTAGTTGAAAAACTAAAAAGACGCTGTGAATTTAATTCGGCGATCGCATACGAGGGACATTTCAGGCTGGTGCGAAAAATTGGGTTAATTAGTTGGTCCGCCCTGGGGCTTACGACCGCAAAAATGGATTGTTGTGGGGTCGTGGAGCTCGTTGATCGATTCCGTTGATTTGTTTTCAACGTGTCACCGATCAATTATAATTGAAAAAATCTCCGGAATCGTAATTTTCATGATTTTTTTTCAATTTTTCAATAAAACTTGTAGAATTTTGGGAAGATCACTTCAAATGCCGTTATCCCAACTCGTCGCGGACACCTTACAACAATTATACAGAAGAGTGCACAACGACCGAGAGACTCACGAAAGAAGACACTGCATTCGAGGATCAATTGCAATTCGTTTCCGACGCGGTGCTGGCGTTCGCTCACGCATTCCGGTAAACGTTACAATGTCAAGAGTCCCATGACTTTATAATTGAATTTTAAAAAACTGAATACTGATTTTAAAAATCGAAAAAATAGGAACAATTCGAAAAATTTCAATTTTTTTGTTTTATTTCATTCAGAAACATGCACAGCACCCTTTGCCATGGAAAACCAGGACTCTGCGATGCGATGAAACCAACAAAAGGCATTGAACTTTTAAACTACCTGAGAAATGTTGAATTCGATGGTGAGATATATTTTCTGTATCAATCAATTGTGAGCTGTCCAGGGGATTAATTAATTTCGGATCCCACATGATTAAAGGCTTGACCGGTGACGTTTTCCATTTCGACAAGAATGGCGACGGTCCAGCAAGGTACAACATCATTCACTTCAAGCAAATATCCCCAGGGGAGTACAAATGGATTCGAGTGGGAAAATATTTGGAGGGTGAACTGCGTCTCAACATGTCAGGTGATTATCCAGGCTCTCGTTATTACTGTCACCAACGAATTTTAAGCGAATTTTCTAATTCTCCAAACATCCTATTTCATGAATTTCGACAAAATTCACAAATTTAAAAAGGAATTTTTTTTTCTAAATCTCCCGAGTATCCCGAAAACCTTCGCAAGCTATAAAAACAATTTTTAGATTTTATTTGAAATAAAAATTGCAAGTTCCTTCCCAGACTGTCAATGCGGACGAATTTTTACATCAATACGTGTTTGTTAATATCGTTAATTAGACTAGGAAGAGTCTAATTCCCTTAGAGTGGGAAAAATAATTACAGCTTCAATGGTTTTGATACGATTTTAAAGAGGATGACTATGCGCAACAATTTTGCCAAGTTAAAAGCATAGGAAATATCGAAATCATTAGAATTTTATGAAATTTGGTCAGCATATTCTTTAGTATTAAATATGAATATACACATTTTTTTAGGATTTTTTTTCTACACAGTTTTCGAGCCATTGAACACTAGAGATGCACAAGCATAGGATTCAGATATATATAGATATGAAAAATAAAAATTGTGTCATCGTATTTGTTGCTAAAGAATATTATCACGAAATTTTATTGAATTCTTATGATATCGTCGTGTGTAGCCAATCTCCTTAAGATAGTCGTTGGTAATCCAAAATGGCGTTAATCTGAAGTAACAAAAGAGCGAGATTTAGCATGTGAAATTGTGTCGAATCTTATCCACTAATATCTTCGTCAGTTAGTGTGTTTCTTGGTGGTGAGAATCTCGTCGTAATCTTTGTACAATAGAGGTTTCTTCTTAAATTGTACGTTTCAGAAATTCAATTTCGTTTGGGACACAGCGAGCCCCCTGAAAGCGTTTGTTCGCTACCATGCGAGGTGGGCCAAGCGAAGAAATATGTCGAGGGAGAAAGCTGCTGTTGGCATTGTTTCAACTGTAGCCAAGACGAGGTATTCCCAACACACGAGAATATGCTAATTTCTATTATTTCTTCCAGCTCCAATCCGCTTTTTCCCTAAACCGTCATGCTACATTTTTATTTAGCCATTATAGCGAGAGGAATCCTTGGGCAAAGGATTTTTACGATGGGCAAATTGAATTTCAATTGTATTTGGTCTTTTGCCAAGAGTACCATTCGAATTTACGAAAAAAAATCATTTCAATCAAGCCCGAGTTGCTAGCCTTTGTTTTTCATCCCCTGCATTGACTACCACGGGTCCTTAGGACCCGAGAAACCTTCCCTGCCTGTTTATCCTCGAAAAATAACGAATGAACCATAAAATTTATGCTCAATCGACGTCTGAATGAAATTCCAGATACGACACATAACCGACGAGAAACAATGCGTCCTGTGCCCGAAAGGCACATTACCGGATGAGACTCACTCTTACTGTCGCGATATTCCCGAGGAATTTTTACGACCCGAAAGTGGCTGGGCCATCGGTGCAATGTCTTTCTCATCCACCGGCATTCTCGTAAGACACTTGAACATATTATTAATTTTTGAACACGATATTGAAGTTTGCAACGTTGTAATCCAACGAAATTCCCTTGTTCCTTGGATAAATCTCAAAGGTTTTATTGAATATTTGGTCAGGAGAATAAAAGAATATTTTTAACGGCTTCGACATGAAAATCGGTACGAAAATTGTCATGGTTTTTGAAATTCAACGATAAATTAATGGAAAAACGTATTTTTCGTTGGACCCTAACGTTGCCGACTTGAGTGTGTCGATGTAGATGAATTCTCGCAACGTAAATGGTTTCGATGCATAATAGGGAGCGAGAGACTCGAATGATTTCTATAATGGTCCACACACCGTGCAAAGATAAGCCCGGAAACTGGAGCAAAGTGTGTGGCGACTGGTCTAGCTCATTCTATTTCTCTGATGCAGAGCTTTATTGCAGATTACTTTGTTCGTGGGTGGTGTATTTCTGAAGCACAATGATACCCCAATTGTGAGAGCATCCGGACGTGAATTGTCTTATGTTCTACTGACGGGAATCCTGCTCTGTTATCTCGTTACATTTGCCCTCGTTCTAAGGCCAACCGACCTCGTATGCAGCATTCAAAGGTATAAATTTTCTCCAATTCACAGCTACATCCCCGCCTTGCCCGTTATATAGGAAATTCCACGGACGAGGCTTTAATTGCGATGCCCGAAACCGTACAATTTCACACGCTAAACTTAATAACCGCCACGTCTGGTAGACTGGCTAACCAGGCCGCCGCTATGTTCGACTTATTCATTTACTAATTTCTACAAGCTGTCTCCAGAGTTTTACTCGAGTCTGCCAAACCAACACCGAATCGTTTTATTCTCAGAGCAGCATGAGATCACTTGAAATATATTTTCTTCGTCTCTCAGTGGCGAAGGATGAAAAATACGAAGGGATATCAAGAGCACTGGAAAGAATATTTTTTTGAAAACGTTCGACTGAACGATTTTTTGAAAAAGTAACCAAAATTTTATCGATCCAGTAATGAATATTGGACAAACTTTTATCGAAAGTCAATTTTTGTCACCCCAAACGTAAGTTCAGCTGAGCAGTTTCGTTGTAAATGAAAAATATTGTTAAAAGAACGAAAATTTGGAATTTATGGGAAAAAAATTCAGTTGACCCTTTTCAACAAAATATCCACGTTTTTTGACTAAATTTCGTCATCGACTTCGTGATCAACGATCGAGAACGCGAATGACACACTGAGCCACCCAGAAAGTTGACAAAAACGCAACAAGAGTTTCCATGCCCATTAGAAATTTCCTATTGAGACTTTTCGAAAAAGCATCGGGGGTCATTTATTTTTCGATGTATTTCGAAGACTTTGTCGTGGGTATTTCGGGTGATTCGAATTATAATTAATAATTATAGGCTGTGTGAAGGATAATGGAATTTTTCATCTTAATTTGGAGATTTAATCGAAATGTTTTATTTTAATCGTGAGTTCTATGCTTTAATATCGTGCAGAAATTTTTGGAGCCAATGTTTATTTGAATTCTCTGTAAAGCGTTTGACCTTCGTTCTCGTTAGTCAATTAACACGTTACTAACTATTTATCAGGAGCGAAAATGTCTGAGGCCTTTTGACTGGTGAATAGGGAGATGTAAGTCTGGCGTGAATGTCGAGCTTGACACTCGGGACACTTGATATATTCTGGAGCTTTGTACCGTTCATTTCCTTTAGCCGAAATGGTAAAGCATTATGCTCGTGACGTAATATCGCGTTATAAAGACGACTCGTTGCAGCCAATGCGGAAATGTCTCTTCTTTCCTTTATGAAGCTGAGCAACTACTTTTGTTTCTGTTCATACGTTCGGAGTGCACAAACTGAATACTTTAGGGGAGGGAGACTTTGTGCTTATACGTGAGAACTAATAATTTGTCAGCGAAACTTCCTTAACGAATATCGCGATGGTTATTCTTGTGGAATCTTAAACTTCTTGAATAACTATGAAACTTCATTATTTTAATGGCTTCCAAAATGACGATGGCGCGGCGCAGATCCATGATGGAGACCAGCCTTGAGTGTTTCTCGACCACATTTGAGGCAAAAGCTCTTTGAAGGAACGTTGAAACGAATTTTCCAACGTTTCGTCAAACTTAATCCAAAATACTAGATAAACTTTATTTTTTCCAACTTTTTTTCACGAATATTATTTTCCAATCGATTAAATCGATTAATCGAATGATTTAAACATTTTTTTAATGTTTTTTTCCTTCCTCACGACCTTAAGTATGGTTTTTTGATGATTTTTTGTGAAGCACCAAGTACTGGAAATGGGGGAAAAAAGTTTTGAAGAAGTGAAGAAAAGTTTTTTGCTCTTGAGTGGGAACAGCCGCGAAATTCCCAGACAAAAAGTTTCTCTGGCGTGTTCAACGTCGAACTCTACCGCCGGAGAGAATATTCATTAATAAAAAAATCTCTCCAATTAGTTAACAACGGATTGGAACTGTATTGAGACGGAAAATAATTTTTCACAATTACGCAATAAGTTTGAATAACTTTCGACAGTCCTGCGACTCAAGGACTCTCATCCCTTAACTCGTATTTTTTAATTATTTCGTAGAGAGATGAAAAGGAAAGAAAATTTTTTTGTTTTTTTTTTTCAGATTTTCCGCGGGTTTTTGCTTCACGGTAATGTACGCTGCACTGCTGACAAAAACCAACAGGATCTCGCGCATATTCAACGCCGGAAAACGAAGCGCCAAAAGGCCATCATTCATATCGCCTCGTTCGCAGCTCATTATTTGTAGCATGCTCGTCGCTGTACAAATTCTTATACACGCTGTTTGGATGGTTATTGATCCGGCTAAAGCGAGACATCATTATCCTACCAGAGAAGATAATCTCCTCGTATGCAACAGCTATATCGACGCCAGCTATATGATCGCTTTCACATATCCGATAATACTGATCGTCGTTTGTACTGTTTACGCTGTACTCACGCGTAAAATTCCTGAGGCTTTTAACGAGAGCAAACACATAGGTACGTATGGTTAATTTAATCAGGACCTTCACTACTGCATGTTAAATAATATTTTCGTACCAGGACGAGGATTGTAATTATCAAAAATTCATTATCTCCGGGTCAGAAGAAAAAAAAATCATATTCCAAAATTATAAAAAAACGTGTTCATTTTTCTAGCAACTACGAAAAATAATCATTTTTGTAGTACTCGTGAGTTTTTGCGGTTGAAACGTAATTTTTTGGATCGAACGAGAGGAAGACCCTCGCGTTAATTAATGATGTTGTATTCAACTTTTGGGAGATCTCGTGTGCGTATTTCTCGTGCGAATATCTCGCCACAAAGGATGCTCGAAATTTCGAGGCTTTGGAATAAAAATCGTTGCAGTTATACTGCATTCCCGGGAGAATGCACACAAGGTTACTTTTGTGGGACATCGGATCGAGATAAAGTAGAAATATTATACACTTCTCGTTATTTCTTTCTATGATGAAAATATAACTGCAAGTGTATAATATACGTGATTGCTGGCTGGAAGATTCGCGAAAAATTCAGTGAGAAATAGAGCTGAGAGAGCCAAGTTTCCTCTATTAATATTCCACTTCTGTCCCAAGGGATAAACCTTTCTACATTTAATGAATATTGCACGAAGGATGCAATATGCAACGAGATTCCTCCTCGTGTTTGAAGGATGAATGAATTTGCTATTCGAGAAAATTAATCCGATCGGTATTGGTTTAAGTATGAGAAATAACGTAAACTAGTAATTTTTATCTTGTTGAATTTTGAATACATTTCCATTATCAGAAAGTTCATTATTTTAAAAAATTAACTAACATTTTACAAACAGAAAAAACGACTCAGAATAAATCTTCGAATTCTTTCAATTCTCCTCCGATTTTTGACCATTCGATAAATTAAATAAAAAGAAAAATTTTCTCAAATTCTTACGGGATCTTGTGATCGAAACTCCCGAAAAATTTGCCTCTCATGATTTTTTTTTGTCTGGGAATAAACTTGAATTATTTAGTTAATTTTGATTTGGAAAATTTTTTGCTATAAAAATGTGGATAAAAATTGACTGGAAGAATAAGTAGCGGTTGATCCTGCACAACGAGTCTCGATTTTTTGAATATTCTCGCTAAGGCATTTCCTCAATCTGATTTTAACAATTTCTCTCTCACAGGTTTCACAATGTATACGACTTGCGTAATATGGTTGGCGTTTGTACCCCTGTATTTCGCGACCGGAAGTCACGTCGCCCTCAGGATAACGTCGATGTCAGTAACCATAAGTCTTTCGGCGACTGTGACGATAGCCTGTCTATTCACTCCAAAGGTAAATTTTCGAACGTTCAGGATCCGTTTTCAAAAATGGAAAAAAAAAAAAAATCATCGGCGGTCGATTTTGCAGTCAAAGATTTTATCCAAGGAATTAGGACCGAAAAATAAATTGTGACGGTCCGTGCAGACTTGGAAAATCGATGGACAATTGAAACTTTTTTTTTTCGTTTTCTCCTTTAAAAAAAGCTCTCCGAGAAGAATGGAAATTCGAATGACTGATTAAAAAATCTTGCAAAAATCAATTTTTTAATTAATCGGAGCAATTTTATTTTGACAGCTGTATATAATACTCATTCATCCGGAGAGGAATGTTCGACCTAACATGATGCATCACAGATACAACACAACGAAGGGTTCTGTAGTGACAGCGACGAATGCCTCGAGTATACTGGCGCCTGTCACTTTGACAGCTGTCACTTGCGATCAGAACAAAGCAGTGAAAAAGCACGCGGTCACGACGATCGACTGTTCTACGCAGAGCGAACGTGAGTACAATTTTTCCCGCCAGATTTTTTTTCTCCTCGGGGGCAGCGCCTGGAGAACGTTCGATCCCTTTTTTTTTCTGTAATTGATCCCGGGCTACTGTCGATAATACCGAATGCTCTGAACTGACGTTTCTCCGGTTATTGGACGAGCACGAAAGCTCGGTCGATAAAAAAAATTGGACTTTATTGTTAATCGTGATAATTTCCATGGCTTTTTACAATAATTAATGAAAAATTAACCTCAGAGCTCGAGATGGAAACGAAAGACCGCCAAAACGGCAAAATTCCTGCGGCTTTGATAAATCGATCAACGCAAACGATGCTGAACAACAACGGGACGGACAGCAACACCGCGACGACGCCGATCATCAAGGAAATCAGTATAGAGGAAAATAACGAACCAGTGAAAAATCTCATAATCGGTAAAATAGGTAACGGTCCGTTAGCCCAAAACGAAATCCCGTTATAGCGAAAGAGCGGTAACGTAGACTCTGCCATATTGCAAGCTGATCTCAAGCAAATCTCGAAAAAGCCTGTGACTGTATAAATTACCGATTTGTCGATACTTAGTTCCGATAACCTTGAGCGGTAATGAACCTCAAAGCTCTATGAAGATCGAGTGCGGAATGGGGCAATGGAATTTTTCCCAAAACGATTTTTCCGACGTTTCAATTATTCGAAAACGCTTGTCCTTAATATTTTCCGCAATTTTCCTCTCATTACGAACCCAAATCGATGGAATATTCAATCAATTTTTTGAATGGTTGTTTTTTTAATCGACAAAAATTTTTCCCTGCTCCATAACCTCTGGAATATTTTAATTATTTTTTCCTTGGAAATTTGTTCGATTAATCGTTTCCCTATGATGGTTCACATTGCCATGATAAATCAAAGTTCAACTTGCAATATGAGTACGAAGCCCATTAAGTACTACAGCTGTTGCTCGTTAAAAATGAAAAAGCAATGGTTTATCGATCAACGAGAATTATACGAGAATTAATGACTGTACAAAAATAAGTGAAAAAAAGCAAAAAAAAAAAAAAAATGTATATCGATTCACGGAGCAACAGGGACGAGGTAAAACATAAATGTCATTCGTGTGATAATTTAAGGATGAGTGGAGATAAGTGAGCATTAAAGAAACACGAAGATTTGGTCGTATCTTTGAGACTCGGGTTACTGTCAAATTTCTGACATTTGTCACAGAGTGAGAAAATGAACGAACAAAATAAAAGTAACGATTGCTTGTCAGGGATGAAACGACGAGTGGTTCACTTGCATTAGTAATTGCTTGTGCATTCTCGTACACATGAAAATAAATACATATGAATATCATCCTTTCGATTATTAAGAAACTATAGATTTCGATATAAATAATCGATGATGTAGAAAAAGAGGCTTGACAAAAGAGCATTTTATACGTGATATATAAATTAAGATAATTAAAAGAAAAAATCGGCGACCGGGCTGTTATTTATTGATAATTCACGACGATTGTTCGACGAAGAGCTCATACATGGAATCTCCAGTTATTGTTTATCAAAATGCAAACTAATTGAATAATAATTTGTCTACAATTATAGATAATTGTACGAAAATAGAGGTTAAATAATTATCAAGAAATTTCAAACGTTCAATAAGTAACGAACGCACGAGACTCGATGACGAAATATCAGGGCCACAAAATATGAGCCTCAAGTTTGCATCGACGCGATGCCCCGAAATGAAAAAAAAAAAAAAAAACAAAAAAAAAAAAATTTTTTAATGATTTTTTTCTTTTTTTTTTTTCGTTTTTTTTTTTTTTATTTGTTTTTTGTTTTTTTTGATTCTTATGTTTGGTTTTGTAAAATAAAAGAGTGAGGAATAATTAAAAAATTTTTGTTTTTTTGTTTTTTTTTTTTTTTTTCAGTTAATTTGATATTTCTCTGTTTTCTTTTCTCCCGATGAGTAAAAGTTGATGAGATTTTGGGAAAACTCTTCTTTCACATTGAAAGTTTGTATGTGATAATTTTCTCAGTCATTTACCAATTCTTATTTAGTCTGAAACGATATTTCTACTACGTAATATTAGTAAAACTCAAACTCAACTTATTTATTTGTACCCACCTCGATGATGCGGTATAAAAATTGAACCATTTACAATCTCGTAGCAGTATTTTATTCGCGAATGAAAATCGGTGTCATAACGCTCAACTATTAGCAAAAATCATTTATTTAGTAGGAAAAAAACAGTTTGCTGGGGAGAGGAAATACGAAGAAAGGAAATTTTCTCTAAAGTATGGAAACTGCAGCTGGACACACTAGTCATTTCTGATCTAATACGAATTTTAAATCATTTTTAAACTCACATTAAAATATCTCAATTCGTATTGATACTCTCCATCGGTGGGAGTCTGACAAAGTTTCTTGTACCCTCCAAAAGTTGAATTTTAACTCGAAATTATAAAAACTCATGTAAATATTATGATTTTCGAAAGTTCCTACTAACTCTCGAAAAGCACACGTGTAGGCTCTCGATCGTTTTCTCAATATGTAATAAATCTTCAATTTTTATTCTCCCATCAATTTACAGAAAAATGTTCACTTCCAATTATCAATCGAATCCACCAACATTCGCCTCGAAGAAAAATCGATTTCTCACTTTTTCCTACTTATTTCTTTATTTCATTTAAGCAGCTGGGAGCTCATACTGATTTTTCGTCCACCCTCATAAATTTTATTTATTTTTCAATTAATTAGTTAATTAATGAATTAATGAAACAATTAATTAATGAGGAAAGGAAGAAAAATCAGTTTCGAATTAATCAAAATCAATTTTCCAATTAATTTTCGATTAAATAATTAATTAATTAATTAATTAACTGATCGATGAATTAGTTAATAATTGAATTAATTAATCGAAAATTAATTGGAAAATAAAATAAATAAATAAAAGTTCATTATTTAATAATTTGATTGATTAATTAATTAGAAATTCGATCAATTTACTAATAATTTGCTTAATTAGTTAGTTAATGGTGCTGAAATAAAGGGTGCTGAGATAAAAATTGATCGACATTCCAATTAGAGGTGACACTACATCATTGATTTTAGGGCCAAATCTCTGTGGTTAAGAATCTCATTAGTGTAAATACACCTGATGCGGACATAACGTGTATATACAGTCGATAAAACTCACATTATAAAATTACGATAACGAATACATGTAAATATAAGGGGAACCTATTGTTTTAAAGGATAAAAATATATAAATCGAATGTATGGAATTGCTTAAGCAATTTAATGCCGTAGTGTTAATTTATGATTTATATGCAGCATTCCAGACGAAATGAACATTCGACCTGTAAATCCGACGTGAATGATTTTTTTTTCTGCCATTTTTAAAAAAGCAAACATTTTATGAAAAGGGCATGGGAAAAGGGCAATTCACTACAAAATTTATTGTGCAAAATAACAGGATGGAAAAGCTAGGGAAGCCTGTAATTTCGACTGGAATGTTTGGCGTGTATTAAAAAATGATGATTTCCACTCTTTTTTCGAAATTTATCTCTGCAGGCTATAGGAATTGTGGTGTCAACTTCGATGGTGTCAAAGACCGAAAGATGATTGGCTATACTTTTGAGCTGCTACATCGAACGATCATTGTGTTTTGGGAGGCTCGAGTTTGCGAAATGTCCCGAACATTCTCGATGCATATAAATAGATCTAAGGAATCCCAAGTACGATACTTTTGACTTAAAATCGTAAAAACAGTGAAAAAAATGTAAATTGAATTAAAAAAAAATTAAAAAATCCACCAACTTGGCTGAGTGGAACGTGGGAAGAAAAATCGATGCAGCTAAATTTGGAGAATTTATATTTATCAGTAAAGAAAGAAAATTTGAGAGAATCGACGGAAACTGTGTCAGGAAACGATTCAAAGTGGTTGACGTGGATTTTTGTCGAACGACGAGATAAAAATTAAATTTGTAAATACGTAAAAGTGTTTCGTGAGATAATAATGACGAACTTGGTGACTCAAACTTAATCGCTATTCGATATTAATAAATGGTCGTTGAAAAAAAGCATCGCAAAATTTGTCTTAATGATTTTTGAAATTATGGAACGAGCGTCGTTTCGATCGTCAGACCGAACCGATCGATTCGGTCCAAAGCGACGATACGAAATTAACCTCTAAAATAATAATGCAATGCAAATCAATGTCAAACGAAGTAAACAAATATTACAATGAAAGTGTATAAGCGAAATGTTACCATATTTTAAATACACACAAACACACACACAAGTTAACGAACAAACGAGTTAAAGGGCCTAGGAAATAAGAAACATACTATTTGAAAATAGCTCATGTAACGAAAGAGTCTGAAACGATTCCAACCGAATAAACAACGATCACTATCGTCCATTATCTTGTTCTTTTTCCTGCTTACAATTATTCTAATCCTGGACCAATTATCGACTGACGATGAATGACCTTGAAGTTTGCATCGTTGGAATGCAACGAAATTTCACCTTTTCTTCGACGATATTTATTTTCGCCATGCAAAAACATCGCTGAGTTCGAAAATTTTTGATAATTTTGAAAATTGAAAAAATCATCAATTGAAATCAATGTTTCTCGTTCGATTGCAACGTCACGAACTTCAGGTTCATGAGATTCGGAGATTTTGATGAAAAGTTGGAGTCCAGAGGGCGAGACCGAGTCAGTGGAACTTTCCTAGAGAATGTGGAGAAAATATTCTACGTGGGAGAATGGAAAATGGTCCTGGGAGTTGAAATGACTACGAGAATGAGGAATCGACGTGATAAATGAATATTCTATCGTTCCACGATCACCCCTCTCGTCTCAAACACGAGATTAGCTCAATATTTCATCCTCGGTGATTATTCGAATGCGAATTGAGTTTGTCAACATGTAATTTATTAGAGAAATATACAAAAACTAATATTAAAGTTAGACGGTAAAGAAATAATTACGTGGATTCTCCAAAGCACTGAAAATTGTTGTAAAGGCAGGCTTGTGCGAGTCTCGCTCGGAATAATCCCAATTTCACTTTCTCTCTTAATCTCTCCCTTTTTCTTGATGCGATCAGTGTGTCAGTTCATGCCGCTGGCTAGTGAATTAGTAGAAGAAGATCCTGAAAATCCCCCATTAGTCGTATGACATTTAATGAATTTGTGTCTCGTTAGCATGAGATATGACGAAGCCAAAAAATCACTATCAAATATATTAATAATATTCATTTGTTTACTGTTAAGAAATAAAAACAAATGAAAAAGAGCGTCGATTATTAAATTTCATTGCAATTATTAGTAACGCGATTTTTCCCTGCGAACCAACATCCAACATTTTTCTACAGACCACCACAACATTGGACAACATTTGAAATGATGAAATAACGCAAAAGACAAACGAGAGCGTGACATCACGCGCTGGATAGTCAGGGATGAGGCTTTAAGGGCTCGGAGTCAAAGAAATATTGGCTTTATTCTTGTTCTTCACTCTCCCTTTCGTTTTTATTCCATCACAGCAAATACAACGCCTTATCTTCTTCTTGTTAATCTGCATTTGTCTCTTTCAAGTTTCATTGAAAGCTGAACTAACATTTTTCGGTACTAACTAATATCGAGAACGTTTATTAGAAAAAGTTTAAAACGGTTTTTCAACTCGATGTATTTGGGACTAGTTGGTGAAACGGAGAAGAAGAAAAATTGTCGATTTTCTTGAAAATCCTTTGGAATAACAAATTTGTATCTTCGCTTTTACAACAACGACGAAGGAACCGTGAACTTTTTCACAATAATCATCAACAACAATGGAAACGTACTTTAGAATTGCAAGCAAAAAACAGCTCAGCCTTTTTCAATTATTCTTTAATACGTAATCAATAAATATCGTTATTGCACAATGTTCTTTCTTTTTGTTGGCAAGAAATTCGACAGCGTCCCGCGCCGAGTTGACAAACAATCTCGTCGTCAATGTCCATATCAATAATCTCATCTCGACAATGTCTTCGTCATTCGCTTTCGCCGGAAAAACTATTCGCTGACTCGTCAAACGAAATTATTTCATATTTCCCGCTCGTTACAATTCCCCGAGTACATAGAAACGTATGTATTTGTATATTTCCTTAAACAAATATATATCATTGTACGAAATGAGACAACAATCCTGACAACCTTAATTTTCGGCACTGATTGAACACACCGGGTCTGTAAGACCATTTAAAAACCTGGCTTCATGATCCCCCCCCCCCAAAAATCATTCGAGCAAACGCCAAAGATGCGTTCGGCCAATAACTGTCACCGAGGGCCAGAAATGGCCGTCGGTTCGACAAAACCTCGGGCCAAAATTTCTTCAAATCTCGAATTTTCGAAAAAAAATGAAAAAATTGGATGGAAAAAAAAATTCTCACAATCCATAAAATGACGAAACGTTCGAAATTCATCCTGAACCCAAACGCACGGGAGTTTTTTCTGACTCAAGAAAATTGCGGATCGTTCGAGACTCCATTTGATTGGAAAGTTTGCCAAAAAGATTCAAAACACGAAAAAAAAACTCTGTCGCAGTTTTTTCAAATTTTGTGAACGAATAAATTTCGATTTTTTCACCGGTCGAATAGGATTGACCTTCGAAGTCAATATTCTTCGTGGACACTCAGCTGTGCAAAGGAAATTCAAGCAGCAGAGTAATGGAACAAATAAACGACCAGGGTAAGCCCTTAATGTGGTGAGAACTATGACCTGATTTCGTACATATATATTTACTTTTTACGCGTTGATCAAATGCGGGATGTGAACGCGCGCGCGTTGTTAACGCGATGACGAGAACGCGTGAACAGTTAAATTTCTTATGTATCAAAAAAGGTAGAACAAGGCTTATTTAGGTCTTCCAAAACTTACCACTTCCTCTAACATTTTTTCCCTTTTGTTGTTTTTTCTTTGGATCTGGGGGAACGGGAAGCGCTTCTCTGCACGATTCGCTACCACCGGCGCTCGTTCCGCTACCCGCTGCATCCGCCTCTTGGACTCCACCTCCCCCGGCCTGCGCCAGAAACGATTTCTTCATGTTTGCGATCTGCAATTAGGGAAAGAAAAAGATTTTATAGAATAGACGAGTAAAATATAATAAAATAGGAATTTCTTTCTAAGAATTTCTTAATAATTACGAAATTATTTTCTCAGCTAGAAATTTAAATTCAATGTTAAAATAAAATTTATAATAAAATAAAATAAATAATAAATATAATATATATTTAATAACAATAATAAATATAATGATAAAATAAATAAATAAAATGATAATAAAATAAATAAATAAAATAAAATTGATTTGAAGAAAAAATCAATTTAATCTAAAAATTCAGTTTTTTTCATTCAATCAAAATATTTCCGACTCGAAATTTCTGTGAGAAAAATGAACAAGGTCGTTTCGTGAACTGAAATGAGTTGCTCTCTCTCTCTGTTTTCGATTCTCTGACATTTGCTAAATTTTCGCCAGCCAAAATGAGTGAATTGTCGTATTTTTCGATAAATTATCAACTTATTGGACTTGAGAGTTAAAAAAGATTTGGAGGAATATGAATCTCACGTCTTGCTGTATTTTTTCTTTGTGATTTGTAGCTTTTTGTTTCTCAGCATTGGCTCTGATGACTTGTTGTTCGATGCAGGCCAAGACAGTTTCGCAGGTTTGTCCCCAAGCGGCCAATGTTTCGGCGACTGCGTTGATATCGGCCGTTGTAACGTCACGGCCGAGCCCCGTGTAGTCGACTTCCAATTGTGAATTCTTCTGGTCCAGCTTGCCTTGTATTATGTCGGCGTAAACAGCTTCGATAATCAAGTCTTCAAGGTCACGAACGTTTTTCACGCTGAGCTCCTCCAGGAGAATGGAGTAAGGAATACATTTGGTTTTTTCCGCCAACGTAACTATCGTCAAATGTTGTAATTTTTTCTTTTGCGTAGGAGTCAGCTCGAGATATTTCTCTTTGTTGGCCAAGTACTGCTTGTAAGTTCCGTAGGCAAATAAATTTAATGTGTTCCAGTAAACGTCGTGCGGACCATTTTCCAACTCTTTGATGTTGGGCATGTCCAATAATTCACCGAACACGTGAACCCCCGGAGTCTCTATCGCTTGCTTTATCAGCTCTAAGGCCGCCGCACCTTTTGCCGTCTTTGCCAGAAGAACAAACTGTTCCAACGGGTTCGTCGACGATTTCTCTGCCGAGGAACTGTTTGCCGCTGACGTTGTGTCGCTCGCGGGACCCGTCATTTTTTACGACGAACTGTTAATCAACAGAAATGCATGAATAATTAATGCAAGGAGAATAAAACTGAGGATAACGCCGGGTTCACGGTCCGGACCGGTAATCAGCGCCTTGGATTCTTTGGCAGACTGAGAAGAGCATGAGAGACGAGGAAAAAGCTGTTTGGCTTTGAAGAAAGTTAGAATTTTGATTTTTCGTTAAATCGTTGAGCGAACTTTGGATTTTTAAGTCGAGTCTGTTATTTAATTATCGTGAATGATTCTCAATTGACATTTTATTTGGAGAAAATTGACGTGAATATTGGCGTGAGTTATTGGCGAAAAATTATGATTGAATGACTGACGGGAAAACACGAAAAAAAGTTAATGTAGAGGCAGGGACCGTCGTCAAGGTCATCCTGGGGGCGACAGTTGTTTTGGTATCAGAAATTTCGATTGAAATAATTAATCAATGGGTTTTCACGAAACTTCAAATTGGATGAAATTCCTTCTCAGTATAATGAGGTTAGGTTGGTTCGCGGACAGATGTTGCAATGCAGTCAGAGTTCGAATATCAACAAACGTCCAGGCTGGGTTTCATTTTGTTTGTTGCTTTCAACGGATTCTCGGAAGGGATTCAAGAGGACGTGAATTATGACAATTGATGGGAATATTCGGGCGCGTTAACCGAAAATACTCAGGAAAAGTTATGTCGACAAAACAATGGAATTATGTGTAAATAGATCGAAAAAAAGAAAAACCATCCAGACGTCGAGGCCGGGACAAGCTTTCTGATAGCGTCGTTTCACAATCTACTGTCTTACGATTGCATTGTCTCGATCGAATATTTAGATAAACAACACTGGTGGGGAATACTTACTCGGATGTTCCGGTAAATAGTAAATACTAATATCAATGACTCGGCAATCAAACAGTCCTTCCTGGCACGCGGAACGAAACTTGCAAATTGCGACCTGCGTTCTGCGACCCCGACACGAAGACGACGCCAATCGAGGAAAATGGCGCGCCAACCCACGCCAATTTTCGGTGTACACAAATCTGCGCAGGGTTCTACGCATTCGTCAACTTCCCCTCTTTTTTTATCAAAACGATCGCCAGGCAGCGCACGAAATTTCAACGTCAAATTCGAACGGACATCCATGTGGTAAAACGCATAAAAGATTTCTGTGATAGTTTTTCAGGTCTACTTCATTATATATATTAAGTGGACACAAATGCCTTAATTTTATTCGCGTAAAAAATATGTAACTAAATAAGGATGAAGATTAAGATGAAGCTGCCGTTATACGTTTATCAGTGGAAAAATATAAAATTCATGGAATGTATTTCAACAATGACTCATCAAGGACTAACAGATGTATCAAAAATAATTGTAATAGTGAAAAATTAAAACTTCTGGGGTTAAAGGATCGCAGTATCTTTGGCGATAAGAGTTTTTTTTAATACAAATAATTTCATACTGTTGGATAACCTCAAAAAATCGGTACCGAGGAATAAATACAATTTCGTGGCCCAATTTTCCGCACATTCCCTTTTTGTTTTTCAATCCCAATATAAGAGCTCTCAAACGCGTGAAAAAAACGTAAATATTTCGATCAACGATGCTTGTTGGTATTAAAATTAAAAGGATTCTCCAAGGCACTCATTTAATTCCGATTTCACATTCTTTTGGTTAATTTTCCATTCACCCAAATCTGTTTTGTTTCTTACGTTCAACAGCTTTTTGTTTCTCAGCATTAGCCCTGAGGATTTGTTTTTCGATGCAAGTTAAAACGGTTTGGCAGGATTTTCCCAAAGTGGTCAATGTTTTGGCGAGTGCTTCGATATCGACCGGCGTGACGTCACGTCCCAACATTACGCAGTCGACTTGGAACAGTGAATTGATCTGATCCAATTTGCCTTGTATTATGGTAGCGTAAACGGCGTCGATAATCAAGTCTTCAAGGTCACGAACGTTTGTGACATCGAGTTCCTCGAGGAGGATGGAGTAAGGGATATATTTTGTTTTTTCTGCCAGCGTAATTATCGTCAAGTGTTGTAATTTCTTTTTTTGCATCGGCGTCAGATCCAGATATTTTTCTTTATTGGCCAAGTATTGTTTGTACGTTCCGTAGGCAAATAAATTCAACGTGTTCCAATGAACATGGTGCGGACCATTTTCCAACTCTTTGACGTTTGGCGTGTCCAATAATTCACCGAACCAATGAACTTCTGGCTCTTCTATCGCTTCCTCTATCAACTGCAATAATTCTTCACCTTCCATTATTTCTGCCAAGAGAAGCACCTGCTCCAGCGTGCTTATGAATGCTTTCTCGATGAAGGAAATGTCCTTTGAGAATATGGTGTTAATCGGTGGATCCCTCACCTTTGGCCGACTGTTTGTTGGTAAAAATACATCGATAGTCAATCCAAAGAGAAGCAAACAGAATCAAGGAAAATAATGAATCAGAGTATTTGCTAAAACGTTAAAAGAAATTTATTCGGTGACCCGTCAAACTCTCTTATACTAGGAAAGTTACAATTCGTTCTCTGACAACAGGAAACAGCGTGTAACTTTAATTTTCCCTCAGAAGTCAAATTTCTATGATTAAAATGTGCAGCAGAATTTTTTCCACCTAAGAACTGATCATTTTTTTTTCTGCCCACTGTAGAACGTTTTTTCAATCTTCAATTTTGAACTGAGACAAATTTGTGTGTACCTAAAGACTGGGAAAACGGTCAACTGACTGTACCGTTGTCGAAAAGTATCCAAGTCGTCATAGTTCCAGATTTTCCCAATCATGCGCCACTTTTCATCTCGATTGTTGTTCCCGTTGTTCATTATGTTTAAAACTATTTCGAAAAGATTTGAAAAGTCCTGATACGAGCAACGCCTTTTACTTATCCGCCACAATTATGCTTGTCAGACAAACTTCGGACGAAAGACTGACAACAAATATTTTATTTTCCCAACAGTTGTTCGTCCCAACAATCTATCGTGTCGTGTATATAAATAGAAATGGTTCAAATATTTGTAAACAGACAGCAAAAACGGAGCCTCAGTGGGGAAGGAGAAACGAAATCCACGCGTCAATGACTCTGCTGTGGTGGCCTCAGAGAGTTCAAAGATATTTACAAACGAAAAGAATTGTCACCGATTTTCGTACATGAATATTTGAAATTTATTGATGAGTTCACGAACGGACGTGGACTAGTGCACGGAGGATAAAAATGCATAGAAACAAAAATTCCTCATCTCTGAACAAACGTCCATGAGCGTTAATCAAAACTTACGGCCGCTTTTACGTTTTTTTCTTCTTTGCTGCGGGCTCTTGGTATCCGGAAGGACCGGCAATAGGCGACGTTTCCGTATCTGATACAGTCGATGTGGGCAGCATGGATTTCCTCACATGTTCGATCTAAATCATTAGGGAAAACAAAAAAAAAGGGTTTTTCCCAAATTCGATCAAAATATACCAAAAAAAAATTAATATATTGTTATTAAATATAATATATTTATTTTATAAAAATCTTGGCGAATTTTTTATGGAGTTGAACGAGGAAAGACTTTTATTTTTTTTTAACTCACGTCTTTCTGTAATTCTTCTTTACGCTCGATATATTCCTGTCTTTTTTCATTGGCTACGACGATTTGGTCTTCGATGCAGATCAAAAGAGATTCGCAGGTTTGTGCCCAAATGGCCAATTTTTCAACGACGGCTCCAATATCCGCTGGCGTGACGTCACGTCCTTGCCTCGTACGGACGACTAATAATTGTGAGTCCTTCTGATCCAATTTGCCTTGGATCACGTCAGCCTGAAAAGCTTCGATAATCAAGTTTTCAAGGTCCCGAGTGTTTTCGACGCACAGTTCCTCCTGTAGCGTTGAGTACGGGACCGAAGTCGTTTTCGCCGCCAACGTGACGATCGTCAAGAGTTGCAATTTTTTCTCCTGCACAGGAGTCAGTTCCAAATATTCTTCTTTGTTCGCTAAGTACTGCTTGTACGTTCCGTAGGCGAATAACATCAGCGTGTCCCAGTAGACCTTGTGCGGACTCTCCTTCAGCGCTTTGATGTTCGGCATTGCCAATAATTCACCGAACACGTAAACCCCGGGAGTCTCTATGGCGTGTTTTATCAATTCTAACAGCTCTGCACCTTCTACTGTTGGTGCTGATAGAAGCAGCTGCTCCAACGGGTTTGTAAACGATTTTTTCTCAATACTTTCTCCCCGGATGTCCGGACTGAAATCCAGCGGACGACGCCAGGGTGGGATATTGTTAAAATAATTAAATCGAGCCTTTATTCTCTGAGTGCTGTGGAAAAACAAAAATAGTTGGGAAATCACAATGAACTTCGATTGAAATTAAAAAATCATAATCTATGGAATTTTCACATTTTCTCAGTCAATGATTTTTTGTCCTTTCAATCAATCAAGAGATTTTCACAACAAAATTATTTCTCTAAATATTTACCCGTTTTGATCTCCGAAGCTGAGTAAAAAAAACTCCACGTCCTGCAATTCTCGAAATCGTGCGAACATCTTAGCAGGGTCCATGTCTTATAAAAAATTTTATTACCGATAAAATCGATTAAAAATCGTCAACGCAATTCATCACTTTCTCAACTACGAGGGACATGCTGATCCGAAACTTTTGCTCGAAAGACTGACGCACTAACGTGATTTCTTCAACTTTTACGAAAATATTTTGATCACAGACGTTCGTATAAATGAAAGCTACTCAATCGTATCGAGCAGTGAGCAAAAACGAGACTTTGCTGTGGGACAAGAATTCGAATCCACGTGTCAACGTATCTATTATGTTTTGCTGTGGCAATTAACGACGTTTGTTATATCCGCTGATTTTCTCGTCACGAGTCACTCGGGATGTGATCATTTTTGTCTTTTTCGATTTTCATTCATTCAAATGCAATTCTGGCAGAAGAAAAAATTGGAAAATTGTCACCATTCGCCGATTAACTCGTGTCTAAAAAACTACAAACCCGTTAAATTGAAATTTGAACGGATTTCAAGGAATCGAGTATGGACAATGCATTTGAGTGAAAAAAAAATGTGGCCTCGCCCAAATGCAGTTTTTTTCTCCACATTTCTGAAAAAACGGGAAAACTAATACCGGAATCTCAATTATTGGCAAAATCGCCATCCTAAAAGCTTTCTTATTCACCTTTTCCATACGCGACTATCTTTTTGGTACGAAAAATATTCACAGAATGAAATTAAACAAAAATATTGTTTTTAATTTCGTTCGCACGTTTATTACAAAATAGAAATATAATACCAACATTGTCCATCAAGGAAATCGGTAACTTGCGGACTACGCAACTCATGGACACGCGTACACACCCAAAGAAACTTGTACCACCATATTTAGTGGATAACTGAGTCGGTTTTCGAGCCACAATGAAAAACTGGAAGTGACGAATTGCATGTGTCGTTCGAACGTGTTTTTACGGAATCGAATCAACTTTTACAACTCCTGGTGTTAACACAGACTGTTTAGGGGTCGACTTCAATGATTAGGAACCACGGGTTCGCGGGAATGAGTAATAAAATGAAATTATCGAAGATTGTCTTGGTTTTTTTGGGTCAAAGACCCAAAAATCGTATTTTTGGTTTAAAAAAAAAAAAAAAAATATTTTCACGTCGCCTTGAAATGATCGTCGGTGCACGTTGTGTAAATGTGACCCTCTCCGACAAGGAAATCTAGAATCTCGTCGCACTTATTACGCAGATTGGGCGAGAGTCTCTTCATCAATTCCTGCCGGTCGATTCCTGTCGCCGAATTATTCTCTGATTTGATGACCTTGAACACATGGACTTGATCTGGGTTCATGCCATGAAGACTGACCTCGTCTTCCATTCCCGACACCTTTGCCATCATCGATTCCGAAGAATCCGAGTCGGAGAAAAGTTCTTTGGATTTCAGACACAAATATGTGACTTCCATGAGATGAGTCAACAATTCGGTCATCGAAACCACCGGAACTATCTTTAGAATGAGGACGTGAGCCTTTCCATCTTGCTCACGCGGACAACCCACCACTCGGGCGTACGAACCAACAGGCACTGTCGTTATCGTCTTGTTGTCTCCGGCATCAAGAAATTGGAAGGCCGAGATTTTTCCTGAAGTGTGAAAAGTTTCCCGTTACTTTCGGCAACGATTACAAAAAATTCGAGGTTTTTTTTTGCAGAGAGTGCTGGGCTAAAAACCCAAATTTGTAAAATCAATAGAATTGATATTCTGGGAAAACATTTTTAATGTTTTTTTCCAAAAAGTTCAAATTTTTATGGGAATAATACTACGTAGCAAAGTGGAAGTTTCGAAATTTTTGGCAAATTCCGTATTCGGCATTCGATTTTGTTATGAGTTCGAATATTCTCTTGAGTCGAAATGTTGGTTTGCCTATGCAGAACGAATTTTTATCGCGTGGCTTCAGATGAAAGAAAAACAAAAGATACACTTCGATTATCAAGCAATGACGATCTATTTTTTAACCCACATCCGTCTGTCCTTCAATGACGAGAGTTCAGATGTGTCTTGGATTTTTTTATGGATAAATTGACGAATTTCATGAGTACGAGTCGTAAACAAAAATAAATGAAAGAGGATTACTCACCGGTTTCATCGGCAAGGTCGTAAGAGATTCGTGTCGTGACACGTTCGAAGTTGTGAACATAACCGATGAATTGGACGATGGTAATATCTTTGCCCCACAATTTGATCGCGCCGCCAGGATTCTGGAGCACATGTTCAATCATGACAGGAAGAATAGAACTTATTCTAACTGATCCCGGCTTGTTATCGGTGGTTTCTGATTCCCCGGCATACGTAGAATCCAAAAAGCCTCCAACTCCTTCTCCCCCATTTCCATTGCCGGTCCACATTATTGTATATCGATTCGTTTCGCACGAGACTTCGAGCTTAAGATATTTCCGTTTAAGCTGAACGGTGCGTCAACCACTTTGCAATCACTCAATCAATTTATACACGTCAAATTCCGACGAAATTTGTTGTAGAATGAACGACCGTCAAGTTACGCAGCAAACCGACAAAAACATTGACGCAGCGAACAACGTTACTCCCGCCATTTCAGTTTCAGTGTTGCCAAATCTATCGAATTGCTTAATCGGTCACATTTCTACTTACCATCCGGAAGTAACAAGACGAGTTGCTTGTTCGACCGAGCTTAAAAAAAAATTACATTTTGGAGTTTTCAGGGATTTATATTTTTTGTTGTAAATTTGGCTATTTTGGTATTTGAAAGAAGTTGCAAATTTTTAAACTTAAATTTCAATGTGTATTTACATTATGATACAGAGGTAAAACATAATTATATAATAATCACAACGTACGACCTGAGTAGGCGATTAGAAAATCGAAAAATTAGTGACATAATCACTTAATTTTCATTTTCGATAATTTAACTCTTATTTCGAGAAAAAGGATTTTGATGTTTTGCTTGTACCACGAAAGATTGTATTGAAAATGATTTTTCCAATTCTCGTCTAAAAAACGTTTATAGAATACCGACATTTCATCCGATGTAACGGAATTATTGCCACTTTTTTCTTTTAGAGCTTCTTGAAATATTTTTCGTTCCTGGAAAAAAAAAACCAAAATTATTTGAATGAATCGAAGGAAAAAGCACGAGACGCGACTCGAAAAATATTTTTGGAAAACTTACTTTCACGAAACTGTTGTTGTGTTTCGTCCAAAAGTTCTGATTCCACGACTGTGTAGTCTCTCGAGCTTCTCTGTACCTTCTTTCGAGATTGCTCTCGTTGTTGTATTTGGCGAAACTCACGGGTCGTAAATTAGAGACGGGATCTGGAGGTCCGATGTTGTCAATATTATCATTTTTCAGAGCATCGGATTTGAGGTTAGTCGAAGGTCGCTGGAAGAAATTTCTTGTGAAAGACCACAGGGTTCACGACGAATATTGAACTTTTGTTATGACGAAAAAGAACAACTTACAGTCGAGAAACAATAACGCAAATTTGTGATGTAAAGTTTATATTGACAATTATTGAGCTTGATCATGTTTTTCGGCATTCAGTCACGAACTCACGAAAGTTATGGCCAGTCCCTTTGACCTATGGTCGATATGTTGCTGCGCACTCTACAACCTCAAAGTCGAACCATTCTTACGCGTCAAAATTGGCAATGCAGGGCACACCGAGCAGACGCGAATCCATTTTTCGCTGGTAAATCGTCTCATTTGTATAATTTTCAACGAGTTCCTAGTCGTGGTAGTTAATCGAGTGTTCGGTTCGATAATGTTTCGTGTCATTTCGGAAGGTGAAGATAAATAAAAAGTAAATATATATTATTTCCCTGTAAATTGTCACTTGTGTTCGTATTTCACGATAATCGATCAGAAATACGAATTCCCATGCAGGTTATATCCATGTTTTTTTGTTGCTATAACATTCGCGTTCAATATCTGCGTATATTCGCGATGTTACGTCATCTCGGAATAATTGCACGCGGGAACAACGTATTTTTTTGATCGTTGTTTTTCTTGTCACATCTATTTTTGTAACTCAAATTTTTCAGTCGCAGAATGGAATATTGACATGTGCAGGGGAATCGTGTACTTTTAGAGGTTATCTTCTTCGTGGGATTTTTAAAATGCCTCATGATAAACAGGTCCTCATCATTTTATTTCTCCTTCATCGATGTTTTCGAGTATTAATCGTATTTCGTCAAATTCTTTCTGTCTTATCTGTTGAGTGTCTTCAAATACTCCAACTTTATCGCCACCTAATGACGAGTCCATTCTCTTATACACTCTCCAACTTTGTAGTTTCGTAGCCAGAAAAGCTCGCCGTTCCTCCCGTTCCTACAAATCTGTTCCATTAATTATTCTTCCGCACTATTCTACTATGTTTACAGCTCAATATTTTGCTTCGGTCAAATTCGGTAAAATGTTACCTGATCAATAAATTGAGATGTAAAGTATCATGAGATGTAAAATATCATTAAATTTTGTATTCAATTAATGTCATTCATTAATAATAATCAATTAAGTTTAATTAATTCTGTCATTCTGTGAAAAATCCGGCAAAAATAACAATGGATTTACATTCATCAGTCTATCAATCTTTTCGGAAATAATTTTTCTGGGAAAAAGCTCCAAAGTTGGCCTTATTTTTTATTAAATTACAAAATAATCCCCAAAAATCTTCTACAAAATTAACGATTACGAAATTTACCAATTGTCCTAGCAGCTTTAACGGTTTACCCTTCAGATTTCGTATCCGAATAGAATACACACAGATTTTTTCACAATCTTTGTTTTACCGTTTCAACGAAATCGTCGAATCGCAATTGAAACATAGACAATCGTTTTGTTGGATCGCTAAGCCGTAGCACTCGTCTCCGAAATTCAAAACCCCAGAAAAAACTTAAACTTTCAACTTCTCGTCCGATCAAAACGAGAATTTGTAACTTCAATTAGCCTTAAAACTTGAAGCCTTTCGGAATAGAGTGTATAAGCAAAATCTACAAAGATGTTGTCAATTAAATGTTGATATGTAGGAACTTTATGCACAGGTTGTTAGAAGCACAAACTACCGTATCCATTGTTTGTGCTCTTTTTATTTTGTAAGCATATTCCCCTGTATTGCTTCAACCGCAAGCTCAATGTTTTGATAGAATCGTTTTTTATTTTTATTTCTTCAAATCACCGTAAAAAATACGATTGCAAGTTTTTCGTCATTTTTTTCTTCCAATGGGATAAAGAATCCTTGTTTTTTCGTGAAGTTAAATATTTAAATTGTGATTGAGGTCAAAAAAATTTGAATTAATGAAAAATGGAACGTACTATCGTTTGGTTAGAATTTTCTATGATTTAAATTGTTGGCCATACACGTAATCATTCTAGACTCAAGAAAAAATGTTTTTTCAATCGATGCTTTTTTAATTTTTTGATTTCAGTTGGTCCCGCATGCTGAGCACGGTATCGCAGCACTGTGAGAATAATCCTGCACACTGCAAAACTTCCCTCGCTTTGTTAGAGCCATTGTCTTTTAATCTTGGTTAAAAATAAGCAACAAATGGCTGCCTACATAAATCGAACAATCTCTATGATTGGAGCTGACAGCCAATTGAGAAAAAATGATGCAAGAACTGAGAACTCTCCTCTCCAGATATTCGTCAAAGCGAAGAAAAAAATCAACGACATATTTGGTGAAATAGAGGATTATGTTCAGGACACCGTTGGTTTTATGCAATGTGAGTTTTCCTCTCTTTCATATTCCTATTCACGAAAATTGTGGTCAATCCATTTTTCAAGGAAAAAATCGAAATTTTTTTTACGGAAAATATAAAAAAGGAATAAAACGTCAAAAAAATCGAAAAATTCGTGAAAATTTTTGTTTTTCATTCATTGTTTATTCGTAACACCCATTTGGATGATTTGCAGCATTACGAGACGACAGGAACATTGTAAATAACGAAGAAACAAAATACGTCGAAGGATATATCGACAAAGTTCGAGGCATTCAGGATGTTCTTAAGAGGGATCACATGAAAGTTGCATTTTTCGGTCGCACAAGTAACGGCAAAAGCACAGTGATCAACGCGATGTTAAGAGACAAAATATTACCAAGTGGAATTGGCCACACAACGAATTGTTTCTTACAAGTGGAAGGCTCGGAGAACGGTGAATCGTATTTGATGACCGATGGCTCGAGCGAGAAACAGTCTGTCCAGTCAGTCGGTCAGCTCGGCCACGCTTTGTGCAAAGAAAAACTTTGCGAAAGTCATCTCGTTCGAATATTCTGGCCGAAGGAGAAGTGTCTCTTGCTGAGGGACGACGTCGTCTTTGTCGATAGTCCCGGCGTCGATGTTACTCCTAATCTCGACGAATGGATCGATAAACACTGCCTCGATGCCGATGTCTTTGTTCTCGTCGCCAACGCCGAGTCCACCCTCATGGTCACCGTAAGAATTTCTGCTTTTTTATCCTATTTTTCTGGGGCTCGATCCGATTTGCAACTTTTTTTCTATTTCCATTTAAACTATAATTATAATTAAAATTATAATAATAATAATTATTATTTCATTAATTATAAATATATTATTATTTTAATTTATTATTATAATAAATTAAATTGATTTCTAAATGTATTTATTATAATAAATTAAATTTATTTATAGATTCATTTATTGAAATTAATGAATGAATAAAATGATATAATTTTAAAAAATTCACTAATGTAGATTTGTAGCAATTTGTTGATTTTCTTGTTTGTTTTTTTTTTTTTTTTTTTTTTTTTTTTTTGTTTTTTTTTTTTTTTTTCTGTTTTGTTTTTTTTGTTTGTTTTATTCTGAACAACCGGTGGGATGCTTCAGCTTCAGAACCGGAATTCTTCGAAGAAGTGAGTCTATTGGAGATTTAAAAGAGTTTGAAAAAATCTTAATAAAAGACCAGCCATTTGTTGATCCCAATTGTGAGAAAATTTCAGCCAAAAGTCAGCCATTCGAGTCACCCAATAGATTGGTAACGAACCCTATAACGTACAAGCTAAAGAAATTGTTGTATAAAAATTCGAGGCTAGCTGTAGTTGTTCACTGACATTTAGACTGCAGAGCACATTGTGCAAGTAAATAGAGTGTCCAGTACCAATGAAAATATTGGAATTGAGAAAGTTAAACGAGATATTGGAGCCCTGCGTCAATTTTTCTGGTGCAACTAACAAATAAAATTTTGGTAACTTTTTTCTCTTCGTATTTTACGCCTCGTAGCTGGCCAATGAACAAAAAGAGGTATGTCCTGCGATAAAGCCTTTCAGGCACAACTCATCTCGCTGCACACGCAATTAAGCAAATAAATTGGTCGTAGAATTTTTATTAATGTTCATTCCTCACGCGAAATCTCGGCCATTTACTCAGAAAACTCATCCTTGCTATCGAATTTGGGATCGTTGGGAAGCAGCCAAATTCTGTTCTCATTTTTCCATCCCTCGATTTCTCATGTTTTTTATTTCGATCTCAAAAAAATATCGACAAAACTTGCATCTCTAATGTTCAGTTCGCTAAACATGATCTGCACCCAACGATCCAAACTTCCCATTCACATTCCTCAGCCTTTCACTATCCCTGCATGACTCATTTCGATATTTTCGATATTTTCCCGTTTATTCACTTTTTCTGAATCTTCCCAGGTCCGGGCACAACATCAAGAGCGTGCCATCGATTTTCTCGCTAAGGAACTCAAAGTGTACACAACCAAAGATGCCGAAGACAGGATATTCTTCATTTCTGCTAAGGAAACACTTCAGGCTCGGATGCAGGAACAACGTGGACTTCCGGCTCACAGTGAGTCAAATATATTCAAGTGAAAAAATATTAAACTGGACAACTAAATTAAATTTTGAATAAAAAATCGAAGCGAATCACTTTTTTTTCGATAAAAACTTTGAAAAACTCGTCTCTTCCCTTTTTTTTTACAGACGGTGCTTTGGCCGAAGGTTTCCAGAATCGTTATTTTGAGTTTCAAGATTTCGAGCGGAAATTTGAAGAGTGCATCTCCAAATCTGCGGTCAAAACCAAGTTTGAGCAACATTCGCAACGTGGGAGACACATAGCGAAGTAGGAACGCTGAAAGAAACGTTAAAGCGTGATTTTTGCCCAAGAAAGTTGAGGACGACAATTTTTAACGCAAAAAAAATGTCAGTCCTTAGTAATTTTCATTAAATCTGAAAAAAATCATTCATCGACGTCCCAAACATGAACGATCTCATTGAAAAATCAAAATAATAATCGCCGCTTGAAAGTTTCAAATTTCCCTCCGGAAAATGAAAACTTTTGAATTATTTTCGAATTTTTTGCAGCGAAATCCGTCGAACTCTGGACGAGATTCTCGAGCGAACCCAAAAGATGCGAGCCGATCAATTGATCGTAAAGAAAGAAGTTCACGACAAGCTTAACTTTACGGAACAGCAACTGATGCTTGTGACGCAAGAGATGAAGGAAAAAATTCATCGGATGGTCGAAGATGTTGAGCAAAGAGTTTCCAAAGCTCTGAGCGAAGAAATTCGTAGGTTGGCGGTGCTCGTGGACGAATTCAGCGTTCCTTTCCATCCGGAGTCGCTCGTCTTGAATGTTTACAAACGAGAGCTTCACACACACGTCGAGAATGGTTTAGGTTCGTAGGGAACGAAGCAATTTCTCGATTTAGCGTGAATCAGAGTCGAAGCAATTCCGGCTGGTGGTTTTTTTCAGGTTCTAACTTACGAGCTCGCCTCAGCACAGCATTGGCCATGAACATGGAAAACTCACAACGCGAAATGACCAACCGCATGTCGGTTTTGCTGCCCGAGACGAAAAAAGATTTGATGGTGACCCTCGGACCGAGACGCGAACCTTTCGAAATTTTCTATCGACTCAATTGCGACAACTTGTGCGCCGATTTTCACGAAGATCTCGAGTTCCGATTCTCGTGGGGAATCACCGCGTTGATCAATCGCTTTGCTGGCAAACAAAGTCACAAAATCGCCATTGCCAACTATCCACAAGAAGTGAGTAAATTTAATATTCCCGACGGAGAAGAAAATCTCTGATAACAATTTTTTCGTCAACCATTCGGTGACCCTCGATTCTTTTATTTTTTTATTTATTTTAATTATAATTCTTTCGATAAGTTATTAATAAATTCCATAATTGAAGCATTTGATTTAATAGAATAATTGAAATCTTTTCTATGTTCGTGGACCGTTGGAATCGGAGCGTTGAAATTATATTAGGCATGAATTTTCATGAGGAAATTTCTGGGAATCCAAACGTTTTCATCTAATCGACGTTCCTCCAATTTTTCCAGATTCCACCAGCTTTAGTATCGCCCGCCGATAGCGTGGATTCGATCAAGTTCGTATCCGGTCCAGCAGGATTTCCAACGAGGAACGATGACTGGTCATTGGCAACGAGAATCGCAATAGCATCGATCACATCACAGGGTACCATGGGAGGACTAATTATCGCAGGTTTTGTAAGTACAAAATAAATAGTCCACCGCGATTTGAATAATTTTATTCATTGATTTAAAAAAAAATAATTTTATTAATTAATTTTTAAACAGTTGAAAATTAATTATA
Source organism: Campopleginae sp. 14b (assembly GCA_030522525.1). Classification (NCBI taxonomy): domain Eukaryota; kingdom Metazoa; phylum Arthropoda; class Insecta; order Hymenoptera; family Ichneumonidae; species Campopleginae sp. 14b. The sequence continues at coordinate 80,107 of JAPYYS010001081.1, forward strand.
TGAATTAGTTAATGAATAATTGATCTATTTATAAATTAATTTAGGAATATTAATTTATTAATAATTAATGAATCAGTTAATTAATTTTATCAATTAATTCTGCCAAAAATAATAAATTCTAATCGAGAATCTAAACAAATTTTGCGATGGCTATTTGCGAATAAAAAAATGTCTAAATTTTTCATCAGATGCTGAAAACCGTTGGCTGGCGACTAATCGCAGTTACCGGTGCAATCTACGGTTCCCTTTATCTTTACGAGCGTCTGACCTGGACCAACAAAGCTAAAGAGCGAGAATTTAAACGTCAATACGTCGACCATGCGACCAAGAAGCTCAGATTGATCGTAGATCTGACCTCCGCGAATTGCAGTCACCAGGTCCAACAGTGAGTCTCATTTTTTGTCCCCAAAAAGCCCCACTCGACTCCTCACTCAGTCGATCATAAAAAATCTCGTTTATCCTTAATTTCCAGAGAGCTCTCGAGCACGTTCGCTCGATTGTGTCACTTGGTCGACGAAGCAACATCCGAAATGGACACGGACTTGAAAACCATAGCATCGACTTTACGAACTCTCGAGGAGGCAGCAACGAATGCCAAAGTATTGCGCAACAAAGCGAATTATTTAGCGAATGAGCTCGAATTATTCGACGCGGCGTACATAAGATCGTTGAATTAGAAAGAAACGTACGAAGAAAGGAAATGGGCAAACTATACGAAAGAACGTTAAATTAATTCAGTAGTCGAAGGCTCAGGGAGTCTCGAATAAGAAGACGAAAGAAAAAGCTGCAGATCGAAAGAGATTTTTTTCACGATTTGTCGCGTAAGCCATCCTCATTAAATAATTCAACAAGTCGTTTGTATGTAAAACTCTAGTCTTAATATCGACAAGAAATCGGATCGAACTGTCAAGGAGCATTGTAAAATTTCGCAAGACTAAGATATTAGGTGTTCGATCACGCACGTACTCTTAAATATAACAAAAATCCATCATGATAATTTTTGTTTTTTCCTAACAAAATGACAAGAAAATTTCGTTTGTCAAACAAATTTCTACAAAGCATACACAGCCGGATTGTTGCGTTAGTGAATTTATATCGATCGAGTTGCTTGAAACTTTATACAATGTTATTATTTTTTATTCCAAAATTTATACACCAAGAAAAAAAGAAAAATTGATTTTTGTTTCTTTGGGATTTAGTGATTTTTTTTATTTCGACGCACGTTGTCGTTGATACACGAAAAATTTTCATTCTGAATGGAAATCGAGACGACCCAACGAAATTTTCATTTATTCGAGCAAAAAAAAACTCAAATTCATATTCATATCTAGTTTAAACAATGTTCTCAATTTATTCTTATGTGCGTAAAACCGATATGATGATTGTTAGGTTTTATTTACCACACACGATTGCAACAATATATGTTTACGTTTTTTTTTTTTAGTATTATGTATATCGAATAAATAATTCATTGTTGAAGTTTGAGGAGAGATTTTTTTCTTATCGACATTTTTCCAGTACGAAATCGTAACGTTTATTTTATTTTTTTCTCTTACGAGAATCTTACGAGCCATGCGGTTTTCTGCGTATTTTACCGAAGCGAAACCGCCATTTTGTGAATTTTAGATGACCTTGAGCCTCGTGATGGTGCTCGTGTAACCCGCGATGTTTCGAAAGAGAAGTGTTTGGAATTTTTCTCATTTTTAAAATGACGGAAAAAACGTTAATTCTGGGGAAAAATGATGATTGTGCTCGAAAGATTTTGTATTGACAAGAATTGGTGATAAAAAATGGGTCGTAATGACCCTGTGTGCTGCCAAACACTCTAGAACGTGTTCGCCATCTTTTATAATTGTTGTTATTATTGGAAATCGATATATGCGCAGTTTTCAAGATGGCCGCGTCTTTTCCGATCTTCGTCACTCGGCAACGGCTCGATACCCCGATCCATTGGAATGTTTTGCTCAGACGCGTGTCAATTCCAACCGGAAGGATATCGGAAAGTCAGTGTTTTCGTGAGCTTTGTAAAATTAAAATCATTTCATTATTGAGTTTTGTATCGCATGGATTTAATAATCCATTTGATTTCGAGCATAGCGTTCTGTTTGTTGAGCGCGAGAACGGTTACGCGGAGGTCAAGAACAGTGACCTTGAACAAAAAGGAGCTCGTCTTTTAATTCGCGTCAAACCCTAACATTAATCGTATCGTCTATCCTCATGCATTGAGATCGTAGTAACTGATTATGAAAAAACAATAAATGATAAATAAGATGCTCAACGACTCGGGACGAGCCAAACAATAACGTTCGGTTCGCGGGGAGCGTCAGTTGTTACCCAAGTCTGTGCGTGTTAGTGTCATTCTCATTTTTATCCGAAATTCGAAATTTTGCGTAACGTAGTGTTCGATCTCCAAGGTGAAGCATCGATTTCCGAATTTCTACAGTATGCAGCAAGTACGACCGAGTTCCCGATCTTCATTTACTCCGAGTGGATAAGTGTGAGTAACAAAAACCTGCGTGATTATATTTTTGGGCTTGCCGTCAACGTTTTTTCGTTCTTTTTACGCGTCGATTCCCTCGACTCGTAAATCCCGCATGCGGCAACGAAACCAGCATAATTATCGCATATCGGGGACTGTCGATACAACTTCAAAGTCACTAGTCCGATTCGTCGAGGGGATCGATACGTTTTCCAAAACAAAGACATTTCAGAGCTGCTGGCGAGTCTCTCGCGCGCTCCGGAACGACGCGGAGGTTAGATTCGTCACGCAAGGTCGAAAAAGACCGCGGTCATGCGTTTAAAGAGAATAAAAATTTGGGACAGGCGTTTAGAGTCGATGATATAGACGAACAATCAGGGAACGAATCATTCGAACCGGCCAGAGTAGTGAATCGGGAATAAGAGCTAGAAAAAGTGCAGCATCGTGGACTGCGAATGTGTGTTGCGGACGCTAGAGGCAGGGAGGGGGGAGGGGGGCGAAGAGCGCATGCAGACAAAGAAGCTCCCGTCACTCGGCAATGATGGACGCCTTTATGAACGACCCCACGGGGTCCCATACATCACTTTTATTACCGCAGTCCTCTCATTTTCATATTTCATATTTACATTTCTAGCTCGATCGTAAATCAGGGAATTTATGGGTAATTAGGCCTTTGTGTGAATCCTTGAGAGAAATGAGAGACGCGGTTACGTGCACCATTTTCGTACAGTTGTAATAACCGTGGACATCATCAACTCGATTTAGTGTCGTGAGCCTCTGGCTTATCGAAGTCTCTCCCCCAGCAGCCGCGTGACCGCGCGTCTTGTTTTTTTCTCATGGCGTATCCAACGTTTTCCCCATATTCCGAGAAATATCGACTCGCGCGAACTCTCATTTGACCTTGAATTCGTTCTTTCTGCCGGAACATCGCGTCCTGTCCCCAATATCTCAACGAATCGATCAAAATATTTCGAAAATCACCGACTTAATGTTTTGTTTTCGTTTTTCGCTACTTTTTTATCCTCCAGATCGCCAGCTTAGATCTGTGACCTTGAATTCGTTCTCTCAGCTGCTACGGTCGCGTCGTGCCTCTCGATAGCTCGACCCAACGTTTCTTCGTAAACACCGATCGAAATATTTGCTTTGCTTTCGATTCTGCGAACCGTTTTTTACACACACTCCCCTTTGTTTACTTTTCAAGCTCCGACGCTTTTTCCTCCTGACAATGGACGAACATTATTTTCGTAAATAACCTTCATCTCCTCATGAAATTGCGAATTATTGGAAATCCAGTTTTTCGAACGCATTAAATATTCTCGGGAAAATTTATTTCAATAGTTTGGAAATCATGGGAGCTCGTTAAAGTTGCTCTTCGAATATTCCAACGATGCGTACTTTAACGATCCACGCAGGTGCAAGCGAAATATCACTTGCACTATTTGCCTTGAGTATCTGTTAACGACTCTTTACAACAAAATATCCAAAGACCCAGCTCTTGGCAATTAACGTCGTAATAACGTCAAATATTTTAGTATCGATCGTTGTTATTGTGTTTACGAAAGGAAACTCTTTTTGTGAGTCACTCACTTTTAGCGTTTCAATTGTTAATTTTGTGCAGAAGAACCTGGCGTTATAAAATTAATTAAAACAATTTATTTGCGTTGTTCTTTTCGATAAATAAATATTCCTTCGAGTGCTCACAGCCTCCAAGTGCATATTGAATAGTTTCCTGGTTTTTTTGGTTTAATCAGATTTAATGTGATAACGAACAAGATTCTGCTTCAGTGAGATGTGAAGATGAATTTATCACCGGAGCCTGAGCCTGAAACAATCGTTATGAAAAAATAGATAAAAATAAAAACCATCGATTCAATAATTAGACGATTCTCTTTCCATTTTTTTCATAAATTATTTTTAAAAAACCAAAAAAAAATCACTAAAATCGAATTTCATTCGATTTTTGTTTGCCGGATGCAGAATTCTTTCATTTTTGCTCCAATTCCATTTTGATAATTTGAAAGTGGCCACAATTTTTTTTTCTTCACTGAAATCGATCCCAAAACAAGAAAAATTGATAAAATTAAAAAAATTCGATATCAAAAGTAAAAATTTGTGATATTTTTCTGAGCAACGAAGATTCGTAAAGGAAAGTTCGTATTTCTGATTCTAAATGAGTTAAAATAATGTAATTTGGGAATTATATGAAGGAGGTTGATTGCAGTAATGTTGGAGATATGAGAAACGATGTGAAAGAGTAAAGTTGAACAATAACAATACATCATTGAATAAAAAAATGTTCAACTGCAGTTTGGTAATACGGTGAAGGTTGAGAGTGTTGGAAATATTAAAAAGCCGAAAGCGATTTGCCAGGAGCCAAGAGAATGGATCCGAAAAGTCGTTGTCGCGGAGGGATCGAATGAATCTTGAAACGGGAGTCATTTCTACGAGCGAACGGTAGCAAAGAAGTAGCCAAAGGAAGAGAGGGAGGGAGACAAGAGCTCGGTCTAAGCACGACGCCGAGAACAACGACGCCGTTAGCTCGCTTCATATCTTAATGAGCCCTTGTCGTTTAAACTTTGCTCACTCTGGCAAAGAGCGGCTTGGTGTTACGCGGTAGAGACCTGGAGCACACGAAAATCAACCCCTAAGATCCTCTCCTTAATCCCTTTAATTAGTGCCCATAAATTACCACTATATACGTAGATAATGCTCTTTGTGGTTAATTTATGTATCCAGATGGTTGTTCCTTTCTATGCAGTATTGACTCGCCAGGGTTAAAACTTCTCCTGCCTCGTGATGTCGAAAAAGCTGTACAGAATGTTGAATATCACTTTGCCAAGCAGTACGTTCTCTCTTTTAATCAATACCCACCACCAACTCGTTCTCCTTCAAGCTCGTTCAAACTTTACGATTTGGAAACTCAATCCACACGAATTTCTCTTCGACAATCATAATGAAAAAATATCCCGAACACATTCTTTCCACTTGTACAGTTTTTCCAATTTTCATCTCCCAACTACGAATGCCCATTGCTTCATCCTCGAGTCTTATCACTCGATAAGCTGAATAACTTTCCAGCCGTTACATATTCTCTAATATAAGCAAATCTCATCGCCTCGTCTCTCGTCCCATAACTTGGTGAAGGATTCCATTCAGTTCGAAACAAAGAAAATCATTCGCCGATCAGTTATTGTGGAGAAGTAATTTCTGGACGAGATAATTGTTCATTTTTGATGAGTTTTTTTTTTTTAATTTTCTTGGAAACATGAGTCACAATAATTTCTTGGGCCCTTTGATGTTTGGAGACTTGATGAATCGATAGCGATGGATTCGCTCGATGATCAAGGGATCGATTTAAAAATTTGGATCTCATATGCTAGTCGATATTTTTCGATCTAAAATTCTCAATTTTTCTGCACGAATTTGACGTGTTTCGTGTTTATTTCTCGAGTTTCTGGGAGTTTCACTACAAATTACTCGATGACTGTCCGATTCGTTTGTTGCAAAAGTTTGGCTCGGATCGTCCGTAGAACTCCGCCATTTGCGATGAGCGGAGAATTATTTTACTTGTTTCAATATTCCTCCCAAAAATCATGACTTTTTTGGAGTAATGAAATCTCTTTGGTGCGTTCTTGATTGAGAGACGTCAGAGTGACCGGCCGTAATGTGCGTATATTCACTTTAGTGCCCACCTGTTGCAGTAACCTGGTTCCTTACTCGTGTACAACCAGACCGTGAATCTCCGAACTCTTCCGAGGTCTTATCGTGTTGGAAAGCATGTACTTTTGCTTGAGGCATCGGATTCCGACCGCGGGCCAGACCGATACTAACTTGCAAATCACGAACGTTCGATCCTTCGAATTCTCTCGAAGATCTCAACCTTCCAGACACTCTGGTGAATGATAAAACGAAAAATCACTTGAAAAAAAAAAGTAAATCATTGAGTTTCGTGTTTCTCGGAATCGAGACACGAATCTTAATCAATCGAGCTCGATTTAAAAACTTCAACGCGCTCACAAATGATTTTCCATTATCCAGGTACAAATTTGCACTTTGATTTTCAAAACTTGGCATTTCTTCGAGGAATGAATGAAATTCATCTTGGAACCATACTTTTTGGGGGTAAAATATCCCGAGTAATCGATTGCAATGATTTAAAAAATTCGAAAACCTGATCTTGAGCCTCGCTCAAGAAAAAAAAATGAAATTTCGTTGCCCCCGAACATTATGCGAACTTCACGGTCGTCAGCTTCATCAGTTTCGATGTTGTTCCGTCGCGAAGCGACTGAACTTTATGGACAAGTGTATTGAGCAACGACCAGAGGGCGCGGTATTAGAATATTTGGCGCGGAGCACGGGAAAGCCGGTGAAAGAGAAGTGACAGGAAGCATCGATATAGAAGAAATAATAGATGAAAAAAGGGAATGAGGAAAAGAGGAGAGAAAATAGGGAAAGGGGGGGTAACAAAGAGGGGTTGGGTGAGGCGTCATTGGCTGCACGTGCATTGATACCGATATTTATGTCGGCCAGTTAATCATGTCATAGTCGTTTGATTTGTCGTTGGCTTTTATGGAGGGGAATTAAAACGTTCATTTCGCCACAGACACTCGCTAACATTGAGCGTCCTCCTGTAGAGCACATACGTACATGAGTTATTTGCGTCGGTGCACGCGCCAGGATAGCACACAAATTCCAAGCCCCAGCCCTTTGCCCCCCTCGCGCGATCAAACTCCCGTCCCGCAAATCGCGAGCTTTTTGCAAAATTAGAGAACGTTCGCGTTTCCGATCAACGCCGATAAAAACACCGAACCATGTGTGGTGTGTGAGTCCGACTCTGCGACGCAACGTGTCGGCTGGAATGCGAAAGAGTAATAGAGCTGATTTTTTTTGTTCTTTTTGGCTTCTCGTGCGTCCGAAAATATTATGCGGACGCAAAATAAACATTTAGAACGAATGTTTCATATCCAGGAATTTCCTGTTAACTCTGTATCGATTAAATGCCGGTCCAACGAGATCCCCCATCCTGCAATCCATTAGAGCGAATTATACTTGAGTTTTTATTCCAAGTCTCATGTAGAACGTTTGCAATTAAATTGCCAATATGAAGTAAAAGTTGTAATGAAAATTCGTTGGCCTTTATTGGCCATTTTTCGATATCGTCCCTGTCCATCATTTTTTATGAAGTAGTATTCCTTGGGACAATTGGTTGATTAAATATTCAATAATAATCGTGAGGTCTGCTCGAAAAGGAAGAGAATTTCGTTGCATTCCGACGACGTCAACTTCAACATCGTTTGTCATATGCATAACAGAGTTGACGGCCGCGCGATCGCGTTTTCCTCCAACTGCTGGCGCTGCTGGCCTTTCCAATCGGTTTGAAGAGCTCCGGACGCGGCGGCCCCAATGAGACACGAGGCATGGAAAGGACAGTTGTGAGTAACTGAGAAACGTCGAGAAATGAAGGAGTTTGGAAACTTGATTCGATTTTCTCTAGTGAAGGTACCAAAAGAGAAGACTGCTGTTTCGCTAATTAATTGACGTCTCTAACCTTTGTCGACGAGACGTCAGATACCGCTGAGCAGCAGTGTGACGCCCGAAGGCTTGCATTTGTGGCTGGCTTCTTAGCAAACAAGTCTCTTTGTCGTCGTACCATTCGGTCTCTGCGCCTCTATCCTCTGTTGCTTTCTCCTTTTTGAGCTCGTTAACAAGCCGAACCATCCGCGGGCGAGTAATGTCGCTCGCGCGTTCCTCCGCCTCCGCTTTACAATACATCCTCCTCTCAGTCCTTTGCTTTACCGCGTACACATCAGCCACAGCCTTCGACTAAGCCAATCATCTTTCTAGTAAGCAAGTTTAATCGAATTGAAATTGAATCCTGTGAAACGTAATAATATTATATGCGTAAGCATATATCTTTATCCACTTGTTCTCGTAGCCGCTGTGGATCTTATAATTCCAAGGCGGAAGAGAATTATACTGACCAAATAAAATAAAAAAAACGCATTAAAAATAAATTTTTGTCGAAAAATATGGAAATTTCGTTCGATACGTTCGACTAAACGTTTTTTTTCCCATTGATCACAAAAATTGTCTCATTGGAGCGAAAAATATTCTGGAAAGTCTCTTACAAACTGGACGGTTTGCCAAAATAACGAAAATCTTGTTATTATTCAGAGAATTATCCAGTTTACGGTGTTGAACGAAATGTCGACGATTTTTGACCGAATTTAATTTCCGGTGCAAATGATAGACTCGAATCGCCGAAAAAAATGATTTACACGAAGAAACTCGATGCCCGATAAAAAAAAATTGTTTGGGAAACGAATTGCAGTTTCGCAACGTTGATTCGTTGTTAGAATGAAAATCACTCGAGAATTCGGGGGATCGCACAGAGTCTTTTTAGATCCTGAGTATCCGACTGATCCCATAACGCATGGGGAGGTTTGGGAATTGAGTGGCAATGATTTTAGAATGCTCGTGGGAAAGGTTGCAGCGAGCATTTGCATGGGCTTAAGCTCGCCAAGGCAGACTGGGTCGTAGTAATGATGTTGACGTTTGCATCCTCGGAATGCAACGAAATGCATTATTTTATTCGCGTTTTCAAAGACAGAGACAGAGAAATTCCCACGCGTAGTCTCGATTCACGAAATTTATTTGGAAATGTAAATTTCGAATAAAAATAAAAGTGATTCCGAAATTCCAAAGAGTGGTCAGTGCATAAAACATTTTCGTTGGGACTCCAAGGAAGCAAACGTCAATATCGTTCGTAGTTTCCACGCCAGCACAGGAGCGTGGGATCTAAAGTTTACGTTCGTCCTGATCGTGTTTGTCTTGACTCCTGAGACAGAAACTTGGAGGAAACGATGTTGATGCGGTTGCATCACGAGTTGGGTCATATCGAGGATGGTGATTAGGGCGAAGGAGCTATAGAGAAGCAGGGGCTTTGATGTGGAAAGGAGGATGACAGGGATGAGGCAGAAAGAAGGAATAAAGTAGCACGAAACGTCAGTTCACCGCTGGTCCGCTCTTGGGAATCGTCCACGAGGAGATCTCAGGGCGAAGGAGGAAAGAAGCTGGGAAGAGAGTTAAGGAAAGAAATGAAGGAAAGAACGAGGTGGAGGCGGAGGAGGAGGAGGAGGAAAGGAAAGCAGCACTAGAGCGCGCGTGAAGACGCTGCTTCACCTCGTTCGGTCCGGACTTCTATCACGTCGAGCAAACGGGCGGACAGCTCTGAGGCGATTTGTCTTTCATTTCGGGCTAATTTATTGCACCCGGGCAACTCTAGCGATGCCGCGCGTACTGCTATTCCCGACTCCGCGCGCCATTCAACCACGCCCTACCCAACTAATGTCCCACATAAAACTTGGTATCAGCGATCCTCAAACGGGGATTTACAATCCCTTCAAGCGCTCTGCCCTGTCACTATAAATTCTCTTGGGCGACGTCGATATATCTCAAGCGCGAATACTTTTGTCCCTAATGGATACCCAGTAGCAGGAATAGCGCGCGGGCTATTCTACACACTACCCATCCACCAGACCTCCGTCTCCATTCTTCCTTTATCTATCGATCTGCCAATCCAAACTATTCTCTCCGCAAGAAATTTTACATTTAATGCCCAAAACAACCGTCGCGGTACCGTTCCGTTGACCTCGATGGTCGGCCATCAAATTCTCGACGAGCAAACAGTCTAGATCACATTTTCGAATCCCCGAGATCGTCGGGCCCATAAGAATTCATGGCACTGAAGTTCGCAGCGTTGGGCTCCAACGAAAAATAGTTTTTTTTCTAAGTTTTTCGTTCAATTCGAACAAAAATGCCAATTTTCGTATCGATCCTTTCTTCGGATCTTGAAAAAAAAAAACGGGTTCTATTGTCTTCAGCATCGTTGACCCGTAGACACCTCACTTGGTGCAAATTCGCACCCACGGAAATTTCAAGTGTAACAAGTTTTCAAAATGCCTTTTTTTAAATTTAGCCATTTTTTCACGATAACATTTTTTTTTTCAATTTTGAAAATCATTGCAATTTCATGCATTCATCGAAGAAATACAGAGTTTTTAAAAGTCAAAGTCAAAATTTGCACCAGTCTGGTCAAGAGTCCTCGAAAAATGGATCCGAAGCACGGAGTTGACTCGGGGTCTTCGAGACGCAGCAGCGACTCCTCGAAACTTGAGACTGCCGCGGTACAATTTGTGCTTTTCGGAATAACAGTGATGCAGGCTTGCAACACATAGAAGCGAGAATAGAGTAGAATTAGCAAGTGGAAGATGGCACGTCGGGCCGAAACCAGCTTAAAGCATTGAATCATAATGAGAGAGCTTATGCCAAAAGCCTCGACAAGGATTCTCTCTGGTGCTTTAAAAAACGCCCTCGGTACAGGTATTAGAATATTATATACTTAATACAGAACTTCATATCTATTCCATATTCATCACTGTCTGCTCGACGCCTCAAATACAGAAGTTAAGGGCAGCGTAGGATTTTAACGAAACGTCGATTATTCTGCTCAAACTTTTTGTTTCTTTTATCGACTAAATGCTAAACTTCCTACGACGCTGAAGAGTTTCGATCGTTGCAATGCAACGAAATTCTCTTCCTTCTCGACCACATGTCACGATTCTTATTGAATATTTAATTAAAATAATAAAACGATATTTTTTCAACATGAAAATTAAGAGAAAAATGGATTTTTCGTTGGAGCCCAACGTTGCAAACTTCAGTCTCACAACTTCCTTGCCCACTTTGAATTTCAACATTTCACAGCGTTCGATCTCCAAGGACGGAGATTTTCGTCTCCGGAAGGGAATTTTTGGGCTGATTAAAAATAATACTGATTTTCGGGGGATAAACAATTGAAACGGTTGTAGATGATGGAAACCATCGCACCCTACCCAATGCCGAAGAGTTCTGACCTCTAGCGCCAGAGTTTAAAACAATAAGAACTCGTGACAGGTTTTTTTTTCATCTTAGCAAAAAAAAAGTCGAGTTTTTGGAAAATTCAGGCTGTTAAAGAGAATCTGAAATGTCTTTATAACGCGAAAGAGCACAAAGCGCGTGTGTGCATCTGCTGCTAATTATCCGATTGTAAAAGAAAATGGTCTGGTTGCTTATACGGCTGTGCGAAAGCGTAGGAGGCAGCCAAGTCCTTGCTGGAGATGGCGGGACAGAGAAATCGTAAAGGGAAGGCATGCATGAGTTTTTGTTTACAGGTTTGGTAATTCGCTCGGCCTCGCAGTCTTTTCTATAATGCAGTTTCCACGGCACAATAAATAGTCATACGTTTGGGTAAAGCTCCAGGAAACGATGCAGCAGGATAAGGCGAACATACGCATTTTAATGTCTTCGCCATCAGCACCAAAACAAGATAATTGTTCCAATGTCGTTAACGTTGTATTGGTAAACATCTTATTAGACTTAAGGCGTTATTACGTTTCTAATTTCACGCCCACCTTTATTAAAGCCCTCTCGTTAAATGCCGTCTGGAACAACAACCAGGATCCTGCTCCTTCTAATAGGGTATGCTTCGTTACCCTTGCCCTCAAACCCCCCCCCCCTCAAGCTAACTCCTCTTCGTTTTCCTTTGGATCCCCACCAGCTGCTGTTTTCATAAAAATAATTGAATTTTAAAATCACACATTTGCGAACATCGATCTATGAGTTTCGTACTCGACTATTTGAGCAGAAAGATTGTAGGGCACTCGTAATTTGACAATTTTATCAACGTTTAGCGCAATTGTTGTGCGGTCTCCCTATAGGAGGCAAGCGAAAGAGACTGTACAGAAGAATCGCTCGAACGTGGTTGAGGTAGGGAAATGAGTGTGCACTTATCGAAAAAAATGTAATGCAGTTTAAAGCGAGCACAGTCAGTTTTATGTCCGAAGTAGAAAATGGTCGGCATAAAGAAGGCAGAAAGGGTGTAGCTTAATGGGTAAGCGATCCAGGGCCTAACGAAGTGTGTTTCCGCTGTTGTGTTGGAGATTCAGAGCTGCAGTTGCAAGGACGTTGGGCGTATAGGCCACGCAGTCAGCCTTTGCCTCGTTCCTCCGGTCGCTCCTCCCTCGGAGCCTGTAACAATTATTAACTTCATTGTAATTGCGTCGTCTGATACACGGAATAACCCCTGAAAATAGGTCGTCCGAGGGGTGGAGCGAAGCGTTAGGAATAGCCTCGCGTAAGCCGCAACGATACGAGAGAATCTCTCTCTCTCTCTTTCCCTTTGGCACACATGCCTGGCGCTGGTAAACACGAGCAAACTCAAGTGGTCACATCCAAGAGATGACGGTCGCATCTGCGAATAGCTCTAGCAATCGTCCTTCCATATTTAATCCTGTTACGATTTTGGATTCCACAATTCGGGAGCTATCTCCCCCTTTTGGCTCGTTCATGGCAGCCAGCATGGCTTTGGATACACGTATAACTCTTACCGGATATGCCCTCACCGATTTCTTCCAGTCAGCTTCTTACCGTAAAAATAAGAAAAAATCCATTTTTCAACCGAATCATTTTATTTTCCGATAAAAATTGATTTATTAATTTCTCTCCCACCGTTTTCGCGATTTATCACAATCTTAACAGAGTCTTTTCCCTTAAAAAATGGAGCCTCGAGCCCCCTCTGATCTCTTGTAGTGGACGTCGAAGCTTCAAACCGTAATAATAAAACAAAAATCGATTTTCCAAACGGATCGTTTTATTTTTCGTAAAAAATGAAACATTTTTCAAAAAAAATCGCTTTTTAAATTCTTCTCTCAGCATTTTCGGCATCTATGATAATCGTACGAGAGTCTGCTTCGTTGGTGACTCGACTAATTAATGACTCGACCTCGAAATAGCATCGCGATCGCGTTGTGAGTCACGAGCACGATCCAACGATTAAGTATTTTTGCCCAAAAAATGTATCCCCGATTCCCCGGATGTAGAACAAACCCCAAACGCATTAAGTGACCGCGCGAAACGTCCGAAATACCGCCTTAATTGGATGATACAAATACACGCGTGGGTACGATATAAAACGAGAGCTTTGATCATTGAGTTTCGGTCAAAAGTTTGCCCCTTCCGCGAGGTCTCGTCGTCGACGACATTTTCGAATGAGTATGCACGCGCTCACACTGATGCAGAGTGCACGCCATGCACGCCGCAGAATTCCACAGTGCGTCGCGTACATCGGAACGCAGGAGTGGGTGCGGAACTGTGCGAAACAGCGTCAGGGGGTAAACGCGAAATGGGCCCTAGTGGGGGCGATACACTCGGCTCGGCTGTTTTACCGTAAACGGTTAATTGCATAGCCAATAACAGATAATGCAACAATCAATGATTTAGAACGGCTCGGAGATGGGGTGTGGATGAGTCGAAGGTGTACACATCTATCGATATAGAGAGCTAATTATGCATTGATACTGGTTGCGAATACTTGGAGGCCGTCGACGTTGGTACCACACAACGATGTTCCCAACGAGCTCTATCGTTTTGTCTCACTTTCTCGCATCGACTCTCTATAGCTCTCTAATTTAAACAGTCCCAGCAGGCTCGCGGCAGATTATCCTAACAATAATTGGCGTACGAGAGACCGTGACCGCCTAAACTGCTAGCGTGCGATATGCGTCCGCGTTATTTCCTAATATACGGTATATCTATAATTAAGTATAGCAGGTGCCCGCACGGCTATGGGATACGCTACTCATTCTCGAATCCGGACAAAACTATATGTGTTGTATTATTTCGGGATATGCTGGAGAGGATACTGCCTGAAGAATTATGTGACAATAATCGAATTCGTATCTGCAATGCTGATAATTATCGCATCACCATCATGTGAATAATAAAAGGGAATGACTTATCGTTACATTCGTGTTTGCACTCAAATCAAAACTTTTTTTTCGTTAAATATAGATATTTTGTTGAAAGTGTTCGACTGGAACGTTTTTTTTTTTCTGAAAATCACGAAATTCGGTCATTGCAGCGAGACGTATTCTCGAAAGTCTCTTGGAAAAGTCAATTTTTGTCATTCCAATCGTGAATTTAACTGACTGTTGCGTTAGAAATGGAAAACATTGTCGAAATATCGAAAACTTTGGAATTACCAAAAATTATCGAGTGTTGGCCGTATGCAACAAAATATCGAATCTTGTCACGTTTTTGTTTAAAAAAGAATAATTTTACGATCGAAAAGGATGGAAATTTTTTTTTAGGCACCAGCTCGAACCAATAATCGCGTTAATTGGTTTTTTTTTCTTCTATCCGGCTGATCGGTATCGTTTGCTGTCAGTTGTCATCACGAACGACAACGCCATCGGAAAGTAAAGACAAGAGAGAATATGGAATGAACGGAAAGACAGAGGAGAGAACAAGTGCGAAGTGGAAATGCAGAGTTTAGGGGGCCTGAGGAGGGTGTTCTCCTGGCTGTTGGGTGATCCAGGGGATTTCTCACCAGGGCATAGAGTAAAGCCATTATTTACTATAACTGCCCGCGCCCGGTGCTTGGCTAACGGGACTCCAGCGTGCGTTCCTCTGTCAGGCATCCATCATCGCGACTAATGGCTCCACTCTGCTGCCAATAACAGCCGGTCTCTCGTCCTGCCCAGCTGCTCGATGGAAACCTCTGAGCCGATTCTCTTCCATTCTCTTTGGATATCGTTTCCCTCAATCACTTTTTTCTTTCTCTCCTTCTGCTTGCCTACGACCTCGCGCACCCAGGAACACCACCACGTCCTGCTTCCACAACGCAAATCTCCTCCTCCATTCTTCCTTCCATCTAATTAATCTCTTATGTTATCCGAATCTCCTCCCGCCCTCGTCCTCACGTTTTCTTCCCCGAACCTCCGACTCTCGATTCGCGCACCAGTAAAAATGTCAAACTCCCAGACTTTTCCCCCCCCCCCCCAAAAACTCGCCAAGTTCTCATTCCTTCGCGACATTCCGATCGTCCAAACGTAACACGAGCGCAATCCGTCAAATTCCTGCATTTAAATTTTCCGTACAATTCTTTTTCCATTAATTATTCGTTCGCGTCGTTGATTTTGCGTTTGGTTCCTGAAAACAAAAAAAAATCGGTTTATTGTGCTGCACAATAAATTTCCAAATAAATTTCAATAAAATTTGTTAAATTTTACCAAAATTTATAAAATTTCTTGAATTCTAACAAAATGTATAAATTGAAATAAATCGAAAAATAAATAAATGACATTTTTTTAAGGTCAATAAAAATGTTGCGATCGAATGAAGAAAAAGCGATTTTTTTCGTTGCATCCCAACGATGCACTCTTGAAAATCGCACACATAACCGTCGATAAAGCTCGTCGAAGAAACGATAAAAAAGAATGAAGAAATAGATAATATTTTTTGATGCAAACTGGATCGATTATAATTTTGAATGAAATAAATCAAGACATGTGCACATTAGTATAGTGGACGAGGAGAATATCGAGTTATTATATGGCACATATGTGCATTATACCATAACCCCCGATGATCGTGGTTAAGCCAGGCTCCGATGGTGTAACCGTGACCATCAACCAAGCTGGAATAGAAGCGAAACCGGTATAGTGAGTTCGCATGGCCCGATAGTTATTGCTGAGCGATTTGATCGGTGGATAATGACGAGTAATGATACATACCGTGGTGAATATCGTCCACCCGGTTAACAAAGAGAGATACATTCTGTTGCGCGATGAGAGTGTGCAACCAAGAGATATACCGAAGAGATACAGCTTTCTCCCTTTCTCTCTGCTGTCCTATACTAAACTAGGGTGTGGATGTGGCTATGAGATTGCATCATGCATATGCAGGTGCATTTGGCATCGTACGCTTGACCAATCGCACGCGTGAAACTTGATTCTCGACGATTATCCACTTTCCAATACCGCACACCACCTGATCGAATGCTAAATAAGAAAATATTTCTCCGATAAACTTTCATCAACATTTCCACCGCACAATTTATTGTTTTATTCCGAATTCTAATTATACAATTTTTTTTCTCGATGTGCATCTAAAAATTGGCATTCTCACGTTCCATTTAGATTAAAAATCGAAGCGTCGATTTATTTTTCGAACATTTTTCATCCAATTTTTTTTCACAGCAAAAAAAAGTTGTATTTTTTTTGTTTCTCGATGTTCCGGGCGAATCTGATCGGTGAAAAAATTGTCCAATCGCTTCATACACCCCCGCATAGCAAAATCTCAGCAAGTGAAAAGAAAAAAAAACCCCTGCAGATGGAAATAAAGACGATTCGGTGAAAAATCCAAGTCGATATGACGTTCGCAGGATTCTAGAAATGATGGCAATCGTTTGTTTTCCGCATAGCTCGACATCAGCAGCATCACGTTTTGTTGACGAAGGTTTCTGAATAGCGATTTAATTTTATTGGATACTCGGAGAAATTTCAATTCGAAAGGAGCAGCTCAATTTCTCTATTTTTTCATACGTCAACTCTTTTTTTATTTGGGAAAGTTTTTTTGTAATTACTTGCAATATCAACGTTATGGGGATTTTGGTTCAATGGAGATGTAAGGAATTTAGCTGCATGTGCATCATTTAAGTGCAACGAAATTCTGTTTTTTCTTGAGCAGAGCTCCAATTTATTTTCCAATATTTCGAAATTGACCCAAAAAATGGTCGTAATGTTCAAAATTCAATGAAAATCTAATAGAAAATGTCTCTCGCGTTGAATCTCGACGCCGCAAACTTCAGAGTCGCCCCCCATGTGCAGGTTTGTTTAGAGAAAAAAAAATGGCAACCCATCGGTGCTGGCTCGGCAACGAAATATCTGATACGATATGAAAGAAATAAAAAACGATCTTATTTGTTGGTTTTGGGGACGCGGTACAAGGGCGAAGGAGGGATCGAGGGGGGGGGGGGGGGGCTAAGGATTCAGGAAGGGTTGCGGCAACGCCGTCGAAGTAACGGTTATCTCAGTAATTAATATGATTGAGGAGACATCTCTCACGTCTCTGTAATATCCAGGAATGGCCCAAGTTCTGATTGCTTTCCTCCCCTGTTCTACGAGCGCCTTAACTCGCTCGCGCCCACTTTATGTACCTATCTCGGCAGTTTCCTCTATTACCCTCGTGCTACAGCGCGATACTCACTTTTCTCTTCGTCTGTCTCGTCGCTTTTCCTCCCCTTTGGCTCTTTCCTTCGTTCTTCAATCTTTGCTTACCTTTTGACTGTGAAAATCGCGCAGCCCAGCAGGCGCGAGTACGTCAGACAAAATATCTCTCCCTAGCAAACTGCACACATTACGAGTCCCACTTTTTTATATTCTCACTCTCGCCTCGTTGATGAACGTCTTGGGCACAAAATATGAAAAGATTGAATGTTCAATTTTTGTGTTCGCTGCGAAATAACGAGCCAGCAGTAACGCAAGTTCCACCGACAACGTTACGGAACATCCTCGTTACAAATTACCCAAGAAAAAAAGCCACCCCATTGCTTTCTGAACCGTGAGGCTTGTACATTTCATGTCAGAACTACCAGCGAAACTATACTCCTTAAGAGAGGACGTGACATCAGCCACTGTTATCTCTTATCTCGTACACCAGTTTCCATGGGACTTGGACCGTGTCTCTTTGCTATCTCGAGGCCGACGTGCTCACCAGGACCTTCCAATCTCATATCCAATGGCCCTCGGTCAATGACGACATTAAAAATCGTGGAAAGCATCGATTTTTAATCATCCCATTTTTTCTCCGACACTTCAAACATTTTTCTCATCACAACTCAAATTTACAAAGAATTATGTAGAGAGGAGCGAAAAATCTTGTTTATGATGAGTTTGAATTTGCCAAAGCTCATCATTTTAATTGAGAATCTAATTGTCATAATGGAGCCGATCGGTTTTTGGCCCCAGAAAAATCTGTCGCCCCGAAAAATGTGAATGAATAAAAAAAATCAAATAAAAAATCGATAAAAATGAATATTTTTCGTCGCATTTGCAACGATGCAAACTTCAGCATAGATAATTCTTTATGGAGCACGTGCCTGGATATTCGAAAGGGTTCATCAAGTCTCGCACACCCGAACTAGAACGTAATGAACGCAAAGAAGCATTGTAGGTGTTTCTTTCGACGTAAAGAAAGCCAAAAAGAAAAAAAACTTTGTATATCCCTGGGTAAGATTCTCATTATTCTTGTAGACTTCGAAAGAACACAAGCACAATGAGCCCTTTATCCCATTCAAGAGGCCCGAGCTACTGCCTGAATCTTGGTTTTTTTGTTGCCATTTTTTAAATTTGTTGTTAATTGGAAATATAGCCGGAGGTCTTCGGCGGATTATGTGCGAACTTTGGAACAATGGCCCGGGACTATAGATCGAGGAAAAATATGCAGACACGAAAAATGACGTTCTTCCGATTAATTAATTGGATAATCGTAATCCAGTTCGATTGTCAAGAGTCACGAGGATTTCGAAACGTTCGGTACGTCGAAAAATATTCGTTTACGAATAAAAAACGTCTCCGGATCGAGCTAAATTCATATTCAGTTATAAAAATAGCGGGAGACGCGCGGATGTTTCGACCAGCAGCGGCGAAAAGGTTATATGAGCGATATATAAATCCGATGAGAGGAATCGAGACTGAGGGATGGAATGCATCAGTGCACGCGGGCGATGTATGGCAAGGGGTGCTGAAAAAACAAAAAAAAAACAAAAAAAAAGCATAAAAATGGTGAGGCGAACAAAGACAGAGAGATCGGGATATCGCGAGTCGAGGGAACGAACACATGTTCATGTCACCGGGCTGTCTCTCGAGTTGTCCGGAACCAGGCAATTTATTCTCGCCAGTGAATCACGTCAAAATTTGATTTGTCGATGGCTTTTATAGCGGCAAGTTATTGCGGATGTTACCAACAAAATTCGAGATTCAAAGGGACCAGAGAGAGCCGATGCTCATATCTACGGAAATAACGAGATCTCCCTACGCCTCTAATGTTAGCACGTTTACCAAATCTAAATCAATCGACTCGTATTTCCCGTACTAAACGCAAAACCAATCGCCAATTGTTGACGTTTCTATTTTTCTCATGTCCCATCGATTCACTGAAAATTAAATTTTGCCAGATAAACGTCGATATTTTGTTCAATACGGCCAACTCATTATTTTTTTTTATTAATTTCAAAATTTTCGTTACGCATCAGTCAAATTTGCGATTGGAACGACAAAAATGGACTTTTCCAACAAATTTTCCAACAAAATTTTCATTTCACTGTCGTCAATGTCTCATCGAGATGTTCAAGAAGAGTGAGAAAAATTTCTAAGCTCGAAGGGACGAAGATTAAGCGTCGAATTTTTTGCAAAAATGTTGAACGAGCTCGATAACTTAAAAATGATAATAATTTAAGGCATAAAATATCGATTAGTAATCGTTAGACTGGAGGCTTGTAATAATGACAGGCCTTTCGGTCGATATATCTTTTTAATTTTAGTTATTCGTCGCGTTAACGTTTCCTTCATGCGGATCGTATACGTTCGTCATGCTGGCGGAGTGATGAAGTATTTTCGAATAAAAATCGAGGCTACTGTTGTTGCCGTTGGCTCACTTTTTCATTTCGATTTAAAGCCCCCATGCCCCCTCCCGATATTTTCCGAATTTGCAACTGCAGTTAGGTGCAGTAACAGCAACGAGTACCAGCAGCAGGTTCGTTCTACATATATAGTCGGTAGATTCTCATCCTCTCGGATGAAATATACATATATCAAGTGTGTGGAACGAATATATCATTCATAATTTGTTCGGAACAGTTGATTTGTAGCCTGCGACGTGCGGCGTCGACCTGTCCGTCCCTTCCTAGTCTCCTTTCTCCCTCTGAATCTACGTTTCTCTCACCCCCTTTTGGACACACACAGCATCCCTTGCCCCTCGAATCTCGCGGCATACCCACGTAATTCCCGCACTCTCTCTCTCTCTCTCTCTCTCTCTCTCTTTGCGTAAGCTTGCCAAGTGCACTGCTGGTGCTGTTGTGCGCGAACCTCTCTGTCCATCTTTTTCATTCGCATCACACGATCGGATAAAGGCTCCATGAGGAAAAGAGAGATAGTCAGAGCATCCGCCACTTTATCCCTCTCGCAAAACGTAGATTGAAATTAATACCCAATAATGCTTGTAAATCATTACAGAAATGCACGAGCCATGTTAAAACCGGTCGTCCATCCAGCCGATAACGGCGGACCAGTCGCACCATCGGTCACCAGTCCACTGCACACATACACCTATACAAATTCATTACACACCTCTATGTTTTTGGGAATTTGTTTGCTACATATCCAGAACACTCATCTACTTTGACGCCGGTTTCGCTCTCGTTTATACCCTCAAAAAACACTGACGGCTTTAAATTATCCTACAAATCATTCACCTCCTCCTCATCCCTCTCTCCTTCCTCCTCCTCACCATTTCCATTTCCACAATCGAATTTTCCATATCACTCTATACGCGTTATAATTATATATCGTACTCCTGCTCGTTTTTTTCAAACTCGACGCACACTTTCAACTTATTTTCTTGCCGGAGACTAAATAATCGAGTCTGATTAGCTACCAATGCTTCTCCAGGCTGCCTGCTCCGCTGGGGAACGTCGTGGAAAGTCTAGAGATGATATGTGCACACTGGGGCTAATTTGCATTTGAACTTTTCAAAACGTTGTATTTCCTCGATGGATGCACCAAATTCATCTTGGAACCATACTTTTTAGGGGTAGAAGATTCTAGGTAATCGATTACAATGATTTTGAAAGTTGAAAAATGAAATTTTATTGTCAAAAAGTGGCCAAATTGTAAAAAGAAATTTTGAAAACTTGTTACACTTGAAATTTTCGAGGGTGCAAATTTGCATCAGTCCGGTGTGGTGTCGGGTTAAGTGCCCAAGCTCTTCACAGGCATTTGCGATGAATTTTTGAAGATTTTGTTTGAAACTTTGATGCTCGTCAGTCGAGAGATCGATTTTCGTGATTTTTGGATTCTGAATTTTTTTATTTCGTTGATTTGTACGAGGCTGGGTATTTGAAGAATTGAGGAGCAACGAAAAATGAGAAATTGGGGGTATTCTCGATGTATTTTGTCACGCGTTCTCGATCGCTGCGTCGCGATTCTCCTTCCATTTTTCGCTCCATTTTATCGTGTCGCAACATACTCTTCCAAAAAACGATTCTGCTTGTACGATACTACGAGGTAGAAAATGTACCGACTGAAGCAAAAGCAGCGATAATAGTCGCCATGGCTAGAGAGTTGTAGATACCCGGGCGTTCAACGTTTTTGCTGCAACAGGTGGTCCATAAAGCGTGCACATCCGTTTATCAAGAACGAACGAATGCATGTGGATTGACTGATGGGCGGTGGAACTCGATCCTTCTATAGACAGCTTCTCCGACGATTCTCCGCTTGCCTATTGGCCTTTAAGCTCTCAGAATCGAAGCTATTACGTCTGCGCATGGATTTTATCAAACGCTCATTAATCGCTGCTATCAACGCTTTTCCCTTATTTTAACGTAATCACCTTCGTTCAATGAATTTTCTTATTCCACGTAAGTTCCTTGTGCAAAAAATGTATTTTCGACGAGCGCATTCGATCGCTCGACCCTCCACGATCTTCATTGCAGAATTTTACGAAAATCTCATTTTAATAATGTTTTTATCCTTTTTCTTTCGATCTCAAAGACTCAGAAAACTAAAATAAAAGGTAGCGTCGATTTTTTTTTCTTCTTAGGCTTTTCCCAATATGATTTGAAACGACCTTCGTTAGCAAAGGTCGATATGCCATTCGTTAAAAGTTCAACTTTATGCTCCGGATGTGTAATGGCCCTTTTGGAAATGACACAGTTTAGGGAATAAGGCGAAAGATAGGGGATCGGAATTCTGGACAATTTGTGACTACAGTAGACACAAGCGCAGGGCCCAGTGAGGCTTTACATCAAGTGACGCGCGGTTCTCGCATCGTACCAGGCTCGTCTTTGCCCCACGACGATAGTAAAAACTTTTACAGTTCTTATAATTATGGGTAATTTACGGTAATTAACGAGGCTGGACGGAGTCACGGGGGCAATTTTCTGAGTAATATTTTCGCAGCGATAATATCGTCCTTTCCCATGGACCCATTCCTGTTGGCTCTCCAGTTCTCTCTCGAACCCTCTCTTCTTTTCTCTATTCGCTTTGTACAAACCCCCCGGGAGACTCGATTCTTTAATTTTCCGCAAACATCCCCTTGCCCTGCCCCGAGATTAATTTTTTTTTTCGCCAAGAAATCAAAAGATTCATCGCGAACTGTTAGTTCCCACATCTTTCCAGGACTCGAGGCGCAGGAATCTTGTCGCGGGGCATCAAATTCTCCGCACATTTCGTCACGAAATTTTTGTAAATTATTTCCAAGTAGGGATTTTCCCAAAAACGATGGTAAAATTTTTTTTCCCACCAAAAGTTGTTGAAAAAAAGGAAAAATTATCTCAATTTTGAGGAAAAGCCCCTCTCCTAAATATTTACGGAAAAATTTTGATGGGCAAAAAATCGTCGAAATGATAAAAAATGCTGGCTCAACGCCGATTCTCACTCGATACAGCAAAATGTTGGATAGAGTATTGTAGGTTGACGCGGTTGATAGTTAAGTTGAATCTGGGCCTGCATGGGGTCGGTTGGGACGTGATATAGTGGGATTCCGTCGACCGCACAAGCACCGGGGGCACCTTTAGGTATTGCCGTACGAGGGCGATCGGCGCGGTTGCGCGGCTGTTCCGGGGGATTGCGAGGGCTTATGGTTTCTCGTTATATTCACAGGGGCACGCGGGGGAGGGTCATGACTAGAGGAGAGTAGGGATGAAGCAGCAACGAGGGGGAGAGGGTTCCAGTGGGTTGGCAAGGCTGCTCTCGAGGTATAAGCCAGACCGCGTCAATAACCGTCCATCAGATGTAATAGCTCCCCGAGACACATCGGTTGCATTTAAATGGCTGCTTAGCTGACTCTGTCTCGACGCGGTAGCGACGTGGATCTACGGAATTCCATCAAGTTCCACTGCCGCGCCGCTCTCATTCCCTTATCGTCCTAACCCCCGAGAGTGGTCTTCGTGCCCTGCTCCTCGTCGCTGCTTCACGACGCCGCTCGTCTCCTGCTTCTCCTCGCTCCCTCCCTTCTCCTCTTTTTCCAACTATACCCTTGACTCGCCTTGTTGTTCTTTCCACGTTTTTTTCGTTCACTCCCATACAATCTTTTCGCTTTGTAGGTCAACACGTAAGTCCGACTTTTCGCAAAAATATACGAGTTCCGTTTGTTCAGCGCTATATATTTTTCTCTTCTCTCTTTTTCCTTGGATCCGGCATAAATATCCGAGTTCTGATGAAATTGACCAATCGGTAGCCGCGCGTACGATCTGGAGATCGTCGAAGCGAACGATTCATCGTCGACTAATGAAAAATAATCAATAAATACAAAGTTGACGCTCTCGATCGTGTGTGTGTGTGTTTGTTTTTTTTTTTTTTTTTTTTTCAAACGTTACATTCTGGACAAACTCTCACGTCAGATATTCCGGAATCAATAGTTTAGAGACAAAAGCGTAGAGCATATGTGAGAACCAATGGGACTGGATAAACTCGCTGACTTGGATTTTTCTTGATTGGCTCCATCCGCAGACCTACGTGCTCGTCACAACAGTTTTCTCCCTCGAATATCTGCGTCGCTGTACTCGGCCTCACTTTCCCCATCCAGTTATCTCCCTCAAGATTCTACAGTTTTCTTCTGCATCGTGTTTCTACAAGCACGAACGCTGATGCTTGCGTCTTTTTTATTTGAATTTACACCTCGTGTACGAATCTGCTGCGTCTGGAGGGAAAAAAAATCTCGAGGAAACAATCTCCTCACGCAAAGATATTATTAATTTATCGACAACTTCAATTTTCTCCAAAGATGGAAAGAAAAATCACTGAAAATGAAGCGAGCAAATGATCTCGCGATGTTTTTATAAATAAAATTCACCGAGGACACGAGATTGAAATAAATAAATGAGGACAATGCGGATAATATGGAAAATGCACGAAATTTAGTGAGTAAATTTAGTATACGTGACGGATGGGCGGAGCAGCTCATTATGCCTTAATAAATATTCATCAAGCGTGTTGTCCAGTGCGACCGTCCGAGAATAAGAAATAGCACAAGCTGCGGTGGCCGAAATAAATGAAAGACTAACGCGGGGCATATATTTGCAATATATTTAGAGTGTATATCCCTATCGATATATATTGGAAAGAAATTTCAAATATAGCTCGTATTTGCCATTTGAGAAGGGGCGGGGCGCGGGTATTTAGGAGGGATCCACAATTCGCGTGGATTCTCATATTTCTTAGTCCGGGATTCTCGAGTGTGTGGTACATGCCTTTGCCTCCAGTTATCTATGCACTTGGAGCCGCACGCTTACGGGTATACGTACATTGAGAAATAAATCGTTAAGAGGAAAGGGCTCGCGTAGGGTGGAGCGAGTTCGAAGCAGGGGGATGAGGAAAAGAATGAATGACCAAAAGAGAGAAACAAGGATATATATACAAAGCAGCAGGAGGACAAAGCATCGGCAGGGTACGCGACTACTTTTGCGTTATTGCGCAATGTATAATAATTTGGGCCAGAGAGTCCTACCGGTATGTATAGGAAAGTGTGTGACTACGAATACTACGATAGAGAGAGAGAGAGAGAGAGAGAGAGACGGCCTTGGTTAATCCCTCGCGGGCATCGAGTCTGCGGGTTAGGCGTGCCCGTTAGCTCACTAGTGGTGTGGCTAGCAGTCGAGAGTATAAGAGAGGGTGGAGAAGAGCCGGGCGGGAGGACGACGATGAAGAGCACAAGCAGTATAGACGGGGGTTTGGATGCGAGAATGAACGGAGGAGCAGTGTGTGGAGGAGTAAGGGTCTCTTGCAAAGTAGTGGCTGAGTGAGAGAGCGAGGGAGATGGGGCAAGGGTGAAGCGACGGATGGGGGTTGTTCGGGTAGGTAAAAGCTACAGGCAAAAGGATCTGCATGGAGGCTCCACCGCGTCGCAAATCACTTAAACTGCAGGCGCGTAGGAGCTGCTACGGGAAAGGCCGTGCGGCGCGCGTGGAGGTAGAGCAGTGCTATTCGAGCAAGGGTTTGAGAGATAGAGGTGGTCGCTCGGTGCGCAGGGTAGCGCGGAGGGTGATTATAAGACCGCTCGGGGTCGCTGGCTAGCGAGCTAGTACCATCCGTTATGACTATAAATCTAAGATAACAATAACGCCCCTCTCAACCCCTTCTTCCCTTCCTTCTCGCCGCGCCACCATCCTCTGCCCCCTTTTCGGCTTTCACCCGCCTCCCCGCTGCTACATCCACCACTCACTTCACCTCACTCTTTCGCTATACATCCCTACGTATGCCCTCCGCATATATATACATATATATATATATACAGGACACATGCATACACTCCTCCACTCCCCGCGTCCAATTCTGTACAGCCTTGTTAGTCTGTCCTTCGATTCTGTCTTGCTCGTTTGTCCGGCATCGTCGCAAGCATTAATGCCGCCTGCGTTACTGCTTCCAAACTTATCGTACTGTCCTCCTCGCCAACATTCGACGCACGTGCCACTACCAACCATGTCAATGTATTGATAACACAACCTTTAGTCCCGTGTACTCTAGCCGACTAGACACTTAAACAACCACCAGCGACGGTTGTTTCATTCCTTCTCGCTGCAGGTGCGCCCTTGCACACCGAACCTCGCTCAATCACAAATCTTCGAATATCGAAACATTTCCATTACCGAATCGGATGAATTTTCACGCGAAAACGAGTCGATCTGTTGATGTCGAAGTTTGCATCGTTGGAATCCGACGAAATTTCCTTTTCCCTATTGAATATTTGGTCAGGACAATAAAACGATATTTTTTTTTTCACCTCCGGTACGGAAAATTGTCATGTTTTTTCAAATTCAACAAATAATTGATGAAAATAAAAAAATTTCGTCCAAGCTTCAGTGTGTCACGGAATTCGCGCCATTTACGTGATTGACCCATTCGCTCGAACGTATCAGCCTCTGGAGAACAAATTTCATGCCTAAATAAATAAATTTCGCTTCTCAGCTTCGTGGCCCTCGAAAATTATCGTAAAAAGCCCATCTCAGGCGTAATTTTACTACGAAGCAAACCCGCATGGATAATGGGCAGTATCTCGAGTCGTTTTGCCGTCGTCCGAAAGAGCAGAATGGAGGATAAATTTGAGGGAATGTCATTTAGCAGGAGCATGTGGGAATAAAATGATATTTGGTAGTTTGTTTTTGTTATTATACTCCATGGAAGATATAATTGTGTACAGAGTTGTATAAAGTATGTGCGGATCTTAATGCTTATACACGTGCGAGGAGATAAGTCACCTCCAGTCTGGGTTACCGCATCGTCGGTGCCCGGGGAGAGAGAAGTCATTGCAGGGGGTGCAGAAGGCAAAGGGGGGGCTTACGGGTTTTCCGGCGGGTAAAGCAATGGCGGCAACGTGTCCGTCCGGTAATAAGGGGAATCTAGTAATGAAGAGGCGTTTGGGTACATCTGCCGCTGCGTCGTCCATCACCTTGCGAACGCTACCCGGCCCAGCTAATACACGTATAATTACTCCTTTCTAAGATTTATTTTAATTAGCCTCTACATCTTCCCTCTAACGACCAACGCTCTGATTTAACACAAACTGTTTCATCCTCTCTCTCGTTTACTCCCCAGTAAGCGAAAACACGACGATAAGGCAGCAGCAGTCGTGACTGGAAAAACCGATCCACGAATAAATATTTAACGACCTTTTTCGCTATTCCGAATAATCTTACGGTCCATGAGGACATCACAGAATGCCTCTAACAGCCTCGAAGCTCGAGTCTCTAAGCCTCTTCCTCGCCTATAAATTATAATCATCCATTTACTCTAGATTTCTGATGCTACGATAGAAAAATTTACAGCGCCGTAGAAACTGCCAACGCGATTCGATCCATTCGCTCAGACATAGACGAACTTTGATTGAGGAGGGATCCGTCAATTTTCAGGCTCATGAACATCGTTGTGTGTAGCGACTCTCCTCAATCGCTGAACGCAGTTACAAGTTAGAGAGTAAACTAGATGCTGGAGCAGTGAGGCACCGCGAGGCTGCATAATGCATCGTGCGAGAAGCTCGAACAGAGAGCTACTAAGATATAAAGTAATGAGAGATGATCGTTGAATGTTTTTTTCGTTGGAATTAGATGTTCGGTCACGTACAGAATGGAGGTCTGATTCTGGATGCTCGCGTCGGGTTGTTCACTCCATTAAGTCGTTCATAAGCGATGTAAGTGTAACAAGGAGTACGGAGTAGCATCGCGCAGTATCTCACACACGATGGTGTACAGTAAGCTGGCACTAAATCACCCTTAGCGTTGGTCGTTCTATTTCTGGCTTGTTCGGGGGGTAGGTTCTTCCCTTTCCGTTTTATTCCCAGCAGCAGCGGCATCGGAGCAAACCTGAAACTCAAGCCAAACATTCGAATAACCAAGGTGGAAAGGGCATGAGGTATGAGCAAGTGAGTAAGTTGGAATGCCGTGTGAGAGGAATGAGAAGCAAAGGAAAAGGAGGAGAAGTTATAGATTCAAAGTCTCGAAGGTGCAAGTCGTCGCTTTCTGTTCTATATTCTATAGTTTGAAGCTCATCCGTAGAATGAGAATAACGGAGGGTACATTGCGCCAAGGAGTTGAAGGAGAAGGAGGATGTGATGGCGTGAATAAAAAGGCTAAGAAGGAAGAGAGAGAAGGAGGAGCGTGAAATGGAGAGGGATGAAGGGGATTGGAGAAAGTCAAGGCGAGGTAAGATCGCGTAATCGCCGTAAACCTGAGACTTAAGCGAGATCGCGTGGCTCCCGTGATCCCATATCCCAGCATACATCTGACTGTCTTTGACTGGGTTCTCCCTATACTCTCTCTGTACCGCAAGCGATCCTTGCTACTCGCCTACTGCTCTTCACTTCGCGGCACAGAACATCGGCCCTACGTGTGTATGGCAGATTCTACGACGTACGTGTGTTCGTAGACAGGATATATAGTACATAAGCGAGGTTTGGGAATTGGTGCAGGAAAGGGTGTGTATTCTTGGTAGGTAAAGAGTACGTAGTTGGGCCAGAGTGGCAGGCTAGTTCGAATGGTACTATGATACGATAGGAAAGGCTCTAGAGGTGGTACAACGAAACTAACGCCCGTTACTGTACTACGTACAAGCCTAAATCTATATTTCCTCCTTTCGCCTAGTTCGCTGCCGCCGCATGCGGTATCTGTTAATCTGGTCCCTCCTCCATAACCTTCCTCTCGTTGCTCGTTGTACGAATGTGCGGAGAACGCGTCCTCGCAGACAGTGTGCAGTGCACACTGTCTCGCCAACGAGAACCTTTCCTTTATACCACAAGTATATGTGCATAAGAGACGTACTCGCTATAGAGTTTACCTTTCCAGAGAAGCCCCAAACCAGCTCAGCTTCCCAAATCTATATATGCATATGTATATGCTTGTCGCTTTTCCCATGTACGTATATCCGCACCGCGGCTTTCCTCTATCATTTCCGCGCTACTCTAGCATTCTCAAGTTAAACTGGCGAACCAGGCCCGCGCGACAAATCCTCGCACGGGCTGTACCTCCTATGAGAACGCTCTTGCTCGAGAAGAACAGGCGCCTGCGACGGCGCAAGCACATTTGCCTGAAATACGAGCTCCCCCGGAGCATAAACGCCGTTACTATTCCCACAAGTTGTAACTGGTGTTAATTATTGACTTGATATATTCCTGGGTGTGGGGCAACCCTCAGGAAGCACCCAGCCAGCCTGGCCAACCCATGAAACTTGCCACTGTTCGCTATGACACGTTCCGCGAAGACCCGCTACTCCCTCTCTCCCTCGATCCAAGATTTCCCGCTAAGAAGCAAGCGCGAGACCGCATGATTTTTCACTTACAACCGACTAAGATAACCGATACATTTATAACCACTCACCCAAAGAGAAAGAAGAGAGTTATTCATGCGACCCCTCGATCCGATATCTGATTATCGTTCGTCTTGCCCACGATATCGCTAATAATTAAACGTCGAGCCGAGAACGCACAGTCTTCCCCCCACCACCTCGCATTTGCCCATTCGACCCTTCCACGTTTCGCAAGCTTGCGAGATTTAAGGGCTTTCTCTAGTATCGCTGTTGCTCCTATCCTATCCCCTCCGGTACACGCTCCGGATTCTATGACACTTTGCTTCTTAACCCACGCCTTCACCACTATACATCGAATTCAAGGACGTACAAATATCGCAGTAAAAACATTACAATTCATCCTGATTTCCCACACAATAGTAACGTCTTTGGTAAAAAAAAAAAGAAAAAAACTTTTCAATCTCAAAATCATGGACCGATTTTTTCGTCCATTTTACGGGCAAAATATCGTGAAAAAAAATCCGACAACTTTCCACTTTCCCTCATCGTCTCTAAGAAAATAAAATTTCTCAATTGAATGAAAACAAATTCCAATGAATGAAATTGAAAATGAAATGAAATAAAAATTAAAAATCAAAAATTAAATTACAATTAATTTAATAAAATTGAAAACGCAATCAAATTCAAATGAAAAATCGCAAATTAAATTTAATTTAAATTTAAAAATGCAGATTAAATTAAATTTGAATTACTTGAATTCAATTAAATTCAAAGAATAAATAAAATAAAATTTACATTAATAATATTAGAAAATAAAATGAAATAAAACAAAGACCCAGCTTGTTATTTTTTTTATTTTCCACGTAAACAGAAATCCGCTGAACTCGAGGGTTCAATTTTTTTTCTGCTTGAAAAGTCTATGGGCTTTTCACTCTGACGAAAATAAGCCCCTAAGATTCATCAAATTTCGAGGCCATTGTTTCTGTGTCGTTGGCATCGAGCATCACAAAAAAGTGGGGATGCTTGTACGTGTATGTTTGACTTATCGTACTGCAGTGCTGCTTGCGCAGTTACAAGCTGCTTTTTGTAAATGTTCGAGACCGAGTACCTTGCGCGAACGTATGTCTCGGGACTTTCATAACTGTAGTTATAAGAAACGAGTATAGTGATACAAGTATCTTGTGTAGTTATACAAAAGAGTATACAGAAAACAAGGAGGAGCGTAGGCAGACACGGGGGCAGTCGCGAGAAGCAAACGCGAGAAATATGTTGACGCCGCCCTTGGGAACTTGTTCTTCGCGCTTTAATTATTGAAGATTCTTTCATAATTGACGAACTCGGAAGCCGTCATCAACTCCCCTCACACATCGCAAATACTTTTCGACGTAACTTTTGTCTTCAACTGGATTACGTAAGAGACCCAAAGAAAGAACTCAGCCCCGAGTGACTCGCCTATTAAAATTAACAAACTTTCTTCGCAAAGAAACTTTTATCTCGCCCAACTCCGACTATGTATCGTGTCCCGCGATTGAAACCATTCTTTTTTTTTCAATCCTTTGCCTTCTCCGTCTGGCATTAACTTTCGAAATTACTGGAACGGCTAACATTACCAGGACGATCGATCACTCACACACAAATTTGTGAAACAACCCAAGGAAACGATTGAAAATATTTGTGGTCCAATAATGACTTTCGAATTAATTGGCGAACGGAATTGGACAAGAAATTTGAAACAATTCTGCAAAGACTCTGTACGCTTCGCTAAAGTTTGTCAGACACAGCGAAGCTCTGCACATTCCGTGTGCGCGTGATTCAAGAAATAAAGAAACGGAGAGAGAGAGAGAGAGAGAGAGGAATTAAGGTGAAGATTTAATTTCTGATTAGGTGGCCAGCGTACTGGGAGGCAAGCCTCTTGCTCGCACTCTTTTCGCACTCTCTCTTCTGCTTATTGAGCTTTTTCACCAGGGGGCAATCTTGCCTGGCCATTGTGACTGACAGAAACGCGCCGATTCCACGAGATGGAAGAACCAAGTCGCATACGAATGGCCTGCTTAGCCACATCTACCAAGCATTTCCACTAATAACGAGTGGTGCTTCTACCGTTTCTGCTTTTTCTCGCGCTCCTTCGCCTCCCTCCTTTTTCCTTCACTACCTATCTCCCAGCCAGTAAACTACGCCAAGCGCCAGAGTGAAAAGCTTTCTCTCATAATCATAAAGGCTTCTGGAGCTCAACAGAGTTCCAAACTTCTTCTTCTCTTTTTTATTCTTTATCATTAAGGATTTACGATACGTATCGGCATTTTCACCTTCTTCTCCTTCTTCTCCGACCAAAAAATCCAAAGCATCGAAAAAAAATCACACCAATTCCAAACTCGAGATTCCAAAATTTCTTTCACACGCAAAACCGAGCTCAAACATAATCAACGATCACTTTGGAGAAATTTCCGACAGCGAAGAAGAAAATTCATTCATTCTCAAACATCTCAGTCAGCCCGGGTCTCATGGACCCTGGAATAAGCTCCTCCATCACTGGAAATGATGATTTCAACAATATTTTTTGTTCCAATGATAACATTTTTGTTATTAAAAAAAAAAAAACGTTCAGTCGAACGTACCCAACAAAATATGCATCTTTTCCAACGAAATTTCAAAAATCAAAATGAAAAAAAATTGAAATTTTCAAAATTAAAATTTCAAAAATTAAAGATTTTAAAATTTGAATATTTCAGAAATTCCAAAATATAACAGTAGAGACAGGGGATGATAATCGAAATCACAAATAGGATGAGAAGAGAGAGAGGGGGGGGGGGGGACAAAGAACGAGGACTTAGGGAATAGAAAAAGATGAAACGATTTGGCGGGTGTCTAAAGTAACGTTTGGCTGCCCCTGACACCAACCAGCATGGCGATACAAGCGGTTGGGTCCGTAAAACGCGCGAGCCAGTCTTTTTACCCCTGCTGCGTCTGACACATTTCTTGATTTTCAGAACAATAGGGCCATAAAGCTCACGCAGGGGTAGCGGAATAACGTAGTGAACGAGCAGCAGCGTTATCCTTGTGGCTCGTTCAGCAACACAGCCCGAGTTAGAGGTGGATCAGTACAACGTGAAGCACGCTCCCGAAGCGAGTCAGTGACTTTCAACGAAAGCGCCTAGCGTCGCATGCGCTTTCCGTAACATCTGAAAAATAAATATAACAAATGGAAAAGAAAAGGAAACTAAAGACGATTCAAAATGCACATCTCGTAGCTGCTTACTGACGCGTTTGTCGCGTACATCACGATTTACGGCCGGGGTCATGTTTGGATTATATTATTTTATCCGAGTCTTCACTTTCCTCTTCTTCCACAATCTTCATTTTCCTTCCTCAACTGGATTAACGCGCTCTACGACCGATTCTGCATTTTCGATCTCAAAATACTCGTAAATAGAATACAAATTTTTTTCCAATCCAAATTTTTGATAAAAAATTCATTATCCCTTAAAATGGAAAAGATGATAAAAAAAAAAATCGTCATAGATTTTCATTTTTTTATCAATATTGAAATCTGACGAATGCAAGAAACTCGTTCCAGCGATAAATTTATTAAGTTGAATCCACGACGTAATTATGCGATAAAACGATCGCAAAAATTCCACCCGAAATATGGACCGAAGTTAAAAAAAAAAACTTTGTAATACACCGAGAATACAGTTTATTTACAACAAAGAAATATATTAAGTTGGTACTTTTACTCAAACATTCATTAACTCTTACGAAATTCGTTAATGGTCAGAAAATATCTTTTTTATCACGATCAAATTTCATAGGCATAGCATTTTCGCCGTATCCAACTTGACATTTGTTAGCAGTTAACAAATCCTGATACATACAAATAAATCGTGTTCTCATAGTCGAAAAACTTGAAACGTTGAGCTCTAAACGTTTAATTTGAATACACGGAGGATGTGACGGAGTTCTTTTAACGTGTAATTTGGCGTTTAATGGAGTTGAGAGAATCCGTAGCATAAACAGCACGTGCCAACACGTTTGGAGTAAATCAGTTAGTCTGTTTGTCGAAAGACGACGAGCTGCTTCTACACGAGCCTATTTAGCGAGCGTAGTGGCGCGTGCGCGGATCTACCGTTTAACGGGGTTTTCTAGGGAGGTAAAAGGGGGAGAGGGAGGGTGCAACAGGTCGAGTTATACCAGAGTTGGTTCTCTCACCACCATCATTAGTCAACGTCACCACCCGACTCTCTCTCTCTCTCTCTCTCTCGCTCTCTGTAGCTACTTCCGGGTTGCTCACACCGCTCGTGGCAACACTCGGCGCTGTCCTATTCCATTCGTCTGTTTCTATATGCACTTCCCTCCATCATGCTCCTTCTCCCACTCGTTGAACGTCTCTCTCCTTGCTGGTATCTATTACCGGTACAACGTCAAATACGAAATCACTTCGATCCGTTCCCACCGAGCTAACCGAGCTGTAGCACTTGTTACCAAATAGAGTCCCGCAGCCATTCCCCCAAATTCTCACATTGAGGAGGCTCGATCGTGGAATCAAGATTATTAGAATATCATTTCATTTGGGGACAACATTATTTCGCAACAATTTTCCAAAATTTTTTGCCACATGGTTATCGAATAATTGAGAGTTAAATCCAACTCCTTATGCACGAAATATATACCAGTATATATATGTGAACTTTATGCGCGATGTTAAACTTTACAATTCTCTTTTTTTTTCTCGAGCAAAGCTCAAGATTTTTATTGAATATTTGGTCAGCACGATGAAACGATATATTTTTAGGATTTACACAAAAAATCGATACGAAAATTGTTTTATTTTGATTTTTTTTTTTTTTTCATTCAAAAGATGAAAAAAAAAGTATTTTTCGTTGGAGCCCAACGTTGAAAACGTCAGTGCCATACTTTATGCTTCTACACGTAAACTTTAGTATTTAATGACTCGAGTAGTATGTGGTAAAAAAATTGGAAAAATTATTAATTATTTTGTTGAAAACTTTTTATGTTTTTAACACGGTTTAGCATGACGACATTGTATCGTCGTGATCCAACCTGCTTAAAATCTCGAGACCTCTCGTTCGTACGAATTTTTTTGTAAAATCGTATCAATAGTTCATGGATCTAGGGGTGGAAGAAAGGAGAAAGATAATTCCATTTTGCAACTTTCGGACTTTGCAGTGGCTCCTATTCACGAGCGTAAAGTTACGAGGGCCGTTTCGAGGTGCACAATTTCCTTTGTATGACGATTTTCATGATAAAAGAGTTCGGATACATTGCACTTACAACATACAAGTGGGGTCATTAAGCTCGTAGTATTACAGCTCCGTTTGGCGAACGTTGAATTTTCTCTGCATTAGTTGGCGTGTTGTGTGTCTCGTGAGCCCAGGAGGAGGAGGAGGAGGAGGAGGAGGAGGAGGAGGAGGAGGAGGAGGAGGCGAAGAGAAAGAGCAGTGGCTAACTGCAAGATCACTAGCACCAAAGGCTCCGTTGCATCGTAATCCCTGTACCCTTCTATTATTGTTGGGCCACGTGTGGATCGGAGCTTTGGACTTTCAACCAGGCAACACCTCCTCTTCACCTTTATCTCTCCCTTTTTTGTTGCCCCTTCTATTTTCATCCTATCCGCGCGGCCTTCTACCGCGGGCTTCTCTCTTCCGGTTTCCGCAACGAAAAGCTTCTCCTTTCCCCATATACACCTCGGTCATACCGCCCCCGTCCACTTGTCGGAATTCTCCAACACTTTTGGTCCCGCAGCTTTTCGCGTACGCGAGTAAGCTCTTTCCGACAAATCCACCGCCTCATTTACTACCCAAGAGGATTAGCCCCGAAAGCCTTATTCTTGTGTTTCGTTATGTCTGACCATGTGCCCGCCACTACTGGCCAAGGAGAAATGCCCCGTAACAGGCCAGACACGCGATTCTGCATTATTTTTTAATACGCGCTCGTTCGATGCAATTCAAAATGCACAAACTGCCTTAAGATCGAGAATTTCGTTTAGATCTCGATGAATCTAGCGTAAGCTCGAGCTTTCTCTGCCTCCCGGCTTGATCATTGCTTCGAGGATCGGACCAGTGTGAGGAAACGGTTACGGGAGGGAGGCAGGAGGAACGGCCCCGCGTGGCAAGGTTGAAAGCCGCTGTCAACATCTCTCAGTGGGCAGCACTGTCCAGCAAGGAAACCTCGTTATCAACCACCGGCCATTAGGGAGCCAAGGCGACAAATTGCCGTGCAAAGTGCCATCTTTCCTGAATAATTATAATCCAACATGCTGTTTCGACGTCGCCGCTCGACACCGCACTCCTCTTCCTACATTTCCAAGTGTGCACTATTTTCCTCATAATCGTGAAATTTCATTTGGTATCCTGGTAACATTACACTCTGTCATTCGATAACCAATTCCTCTCTTTTTTTCCTCATCAATTTTCCTTCGATCTTTCCCCGAAATGCAACGAAACTCTGAGGTTCTTCGTTATTTCTCGAAAATTAACTAAAACTCATGAAAGCTCGACACTGCGTTGCGATAAGTTCCGTTAGCGTTGGCCAAAGGATTCGAAATGTGATGACGATCAGAATTTGCAGTTCTAATTGCTCGGCTATGCATCCCAGGATCGAATTCCAATGGGAGAATCGTCTCAAACGTCCAAGAATTACGAGATTGCGGTGGATAATCGTTCTCACTTGGATTTGTAGATCGGCGAACGTTCGAGTCACAAACTGTGAGCCACAAAGCAGAGAGCTTTATAAACTATTCTGTTGTCTCCTTGGTATTATTCTAGGTACCCGCGGGAAAATGGTACAGGGAGGAAGGAGGAGTAAAGAAGGAGGAGGGGAGGTTTGCTAGGCTGCTGATTCATCGAGGTCCCATTAATTACCAACCGCGCCTTTATTCGTTCGCGAATGGACGATCCTATTGCTCACAGAGCGGTTAGACGCCGCACCGAACGTGCCATTCGGTTGCCCATTGTTCTGGCCGTCGTTCACACACCTACAGACCATCTTTCTGTAGCTCAGTCCATAGCCAGCATCCGTGTGTGCTTCTCCGAAGCGCATTCCTCACGCTGACTGTCTCGTCGATAATTTTCACGCTCGAATAAAAATAAGGATCAGTTAGTACTGGATTTCGTAAGGGCAAGAAATAACATGGACGCTGTGGCGAAGAGCGCGAAGGGACGAAGCAAGAGCGAACTTAATTTATGTACTGTCCGATAGAAACGAGCTAAGCACTGTCCGCGTGGCCGAGGTGGGCGGAAACCGTTCCGCGCGCGATATCAACGCGAGACCTGAGAAATATTTTCCCTGCCGACGACAATCCCCACTGTAGAACTTTACCCATACGATTCCCCGGCTCTCCATCGACGCTTCGGCCCAACCAGATACACCCTTTTTTTTTTTTTTTTTTTTTTTTTTTTTTTTTTTTTTTTTTTTTTTTCCATTTTCTTTTCGGTAGTGATTCCCAGACAAGTGCAAAAGCTCCGGTCACCCATGAAATATTTCATTTCGCACGCGATCACATAGAAAATTCTCCCCGCGACTTTATAGCTTCGCGACAACTTCTCCCGATCCTCAGGACGTCCGGAAATGTTGATTCGAATCCGGACAAACTTAACTAACGGAGTGGAATTCATTTGATCCAACGGATCATCGCACTCCCACGCTCACGCGGTTCGTTGCTCCACATTGACGCGCCATTTTTTCATATTTTTCTCGTAATCAGAAAAAAAAAACTGCCCAAACAATTAACAGCCTTGCCCGAGGCTGCTGAACTTGGCTGAGCCCCCGCAAGCTACACACCGATTGCTCAGTCGCATCACTATCGGCGTCCAGTCCGCGCGATGAATAACAAAAATTGAAGAGAAAGTTACGCCCCATCGACATTTTTCTCTCTGTCAGATATTTTTCATATATTCAATGCAATGTCATTGAGATTCGTGCCGAACAGTCATTCGCAATACGACATAGTCGTCCAGTCGCTTCAGTGACATGAAACACAGTGCGCACGCAGGCAAGTAGGAATGCGGTATAGCTGAGGCAATGGCATTATTGTATCATCAGTGATGCGCGTGTACCGATCGCAGCTCGTCAACGAGCAATCATTCCCCTTTCCCATACAGACTCTTTATTTATCATCACAATTTAGCTCCAGCCTTCTCATTCCATCCACCAATTTTGCGTCCAGTTTGGCGGCTGCAAAAACAAAAAAAGAAAAAAACTGGACGTATCGCCGTATGCACATCGATGCATTTTCCCATTACGTACTTACGTACTATTTCCATGTGACCGATACACACTGTGCCCATTCGTTCCAACTCTCCTCTCTCTTGGTCACACATACCATCGGCATATCCGATATGAACGCGTTATAATTCGTTCGGGCTGGTACTTGACAGCGGATCACTTTGATGCGTGCCAGTTTTTGACGTAAATCAAATCTCTACCGATGCTTCCAACATTTCTATGTTTGTGCTCGACGAGTCATAAACAAGATCAACGATTATTACGCGAGAGATCGAGATTTTAATTTGCATTGAAAAAATTTCTTCGTGACCGATCAAAACTTAAATAGGAAAATCCGGAATAATTCGAATTTTACGAAATTTTATGAACCAACTCTTTAGTATTAAATATAAAAATACAAATTTCCTGCATAGTTTTCGAGTTATTGGACACTAAAGTTCACATGCATAAGCATAGGATCATTTAACTCTCGAGAAATAGAACGAAATAATAAATTCCGTTGAATTCCGACGATGAAAACTTCAACATCAACTCAAACTTGTTGAAAAATGAAACTCAATTGCTTTTGTTTCATGTCGACAGTTTCGTTGCTAACGATTTACAGACTCGGTAAATTTTTAGATTAAACTAATCTCGTAGGGATAGCCCGAGGCAATAGTATCTTGTCGCGATAGTTGCATAAAAGTACAAGATGCATTCGGTATGTGGAAAAAGAGGAATGATAATAGTTGCAGCGAGGTGTACAACTTTGGAATGTAAACGCAGTTGGTAACTTGGCCAGAGGACAGAAGATTCGTGTATGTGTGTAAAAAGGGGTGTGTGTGTGTGTAAGGGTTGGTAGAGTAGTGGAAAAAGATGGGAGAAGTGGGTGAAAGGGAGAAAAAGGAGTGAAAGTCGTTATTTGTCACAGTAAGCGGCCTTTCTCGCAGTATTATTTCCCACAAAGTGTTATTAACTGCTCTCATATTTCGACTTTTTGCCACGCTGGCTGCTCTTTGTTTTTCTTTCTGGCCCGATAGAATGCACGCGGAGGGGGTGCGTGTGTGTTCATCCAGCAATGTTTCTCTTTCTCCATTTCCATTCCTTTTTTTCAAATCGTTAATAGCCTCGTTTATTTAAGGGCTAAGCACCGTGGTCGCTCGCAGTTATTTAGCTGAAAATTTAAGCGTGAAAAATAGCTGCTCGGCCAGCGTCTCGAAACGACGCGTTTTCAAATGACATCCAAGCGAAATGGGCAACTCAGAATTTTGTCACACTCCAAATCCATTTTTCCATTCATTATTTGCTCCGTTTCCATGACAATTTCCGGACCGATTTTCAATTTGGAGCCTGAAAAATAAACTTTTAATTTGATTAAAAAAATAAAATTTTAATTTTATTTGAAAAAAAAAAAAAAAAATAATTTCATTGTATTTTTTATTGTCCTGGCCAAATATTCAATGAGAATTTTGAGATTTGCCCGAGAAAAAATGGCATTTCGTTGGATTTCAACGATGCAAACTTCAACATTGTAGAATTTTTATGTTTTTTACTGTCCAGTCTCTTCGAAATTATTAACCGGCACACATGGCTCTCGAAAACCCGGGAAACAATCGCGATCTATGTGATCCCATGTGTCAGCAAAGGACTGATCTATTAGCGGCAAGGAGTGGGTGTGGGTGGTGAGAAAAGTCGCTGGTAGCTTTGCCATCGGGGATGACCCAACCCAAAGCTGCGGTATCTGAGACACTTGACGCCATTAGCGGCAGCAAAGTGCTTCTCGCGCAGTTAAAGTGATTTGCGACTATCTGAGCCCGAAACCACCGACATCGCCGCACCAATGCCTTGTCTTCTTCTTCTTCTTCCTCCTCTCCCATTCTCCGCACCTGAAATGCACTCGAACTTTTTTTTCTCTTTTTTATGACCTTTCTCCCCCTTCTATTCCACTGTTGAATTCACACTTCTTATCTATACTACTGATCCTCGATTTTCCTTACGACTGTATACCATCCCAATGGCCAGATTATCCTTCAGGCCAAAAGGGTTCGAGCCACCTGCTCTCTAATCCCGACAAAATAAAACGATGTTTTTCTTGATAGATACGCTTGTTTCTTATCAAACGGTCGATGCAGTTACTCGCCAGACTCGAGCCTTACGATGACAAAGTGCCGAGTTGACAAACACACGACTCTGAAGTTTGCAACGTTCAGATTCAACGTAAAATGCATTTTTTCATTACTTATTTATTGAATTTTTTAAATAATAGAAAATTCATTGTGTCGATTTAGTTTTTTTGCTATCAATAGAGAATCGTTTCATGGTCCAAACCAAATATTGCAAAACAATTTCGAGCTTTCAAAATTTTTGTTATTTCGACAATATTTTTCATTTCTTACGCATTCCTGTGGCTGCATTTGTTGAATTTCCGAAAAAAAAAAAACTGTTTAGTCGAACGTACTCAACAAAATAGGTTTCCAGAAAAATTTGAATTCCCGTGCATCAATTTTAATTGCCCACACTCTTATGATTTCCCTCGAGCTCCGGCATGATCGAAAAAAATTACAGAATTCTTCATGGAAGGGAAAAAAAGGTCGCCTGTAATTATCAGGTCGACCAGGACGTTGGAGTTGGTGTCCTCTATAAGAAAGTATCGTCCAATATTTTCATTTGGCAAAATAATAACCATCAGATTTTTTTTCATCCGTCCATACGGAGGAGGAACATGCTGAATCTCATCGTCATCGCCGTTTCCAGGTGGCTGTTACTCTACCCTCGAATCCACATTACGTTCAAACGACGCTTTTATTAACCCTTTTTAATGCATATTAACTAGTCTTGAGCTCAGCAGAAATTAATGGAAGAATCGTAGTGGGCTGGGTGAGGTCTGGTGTTGCCTTGTTGGAGGAGAGAGAGAGAGAGTTGGCTGTACGACTGCGAAAAGTACGCGGTGCTCCCGTTGAGAACGTAACGTGCAAAGAGAGGGAATGAGGGAAGGAGCGCCGGGGAACGGGACATTCAGGAGTATCACCGTTAGCACTTCCTGTTAGCAGGGTTCTTCATTGGTGCCTGGCACTCTCCGAGCCAGCTCTGGCTCTTTCGTAAACGATATCGTATAAACGCATCGTTAATTACTTACCCTGTGTGCTTGTGGGGTACCTCTTACCACTTTCTCTACCAGCAGCACCCTCGATTCTTCCACTGGTATAGCTCGTGCCTTTCGCATTTCCTTTTAACCATCGTCCGGTCCGCGCTCTCTTTCTCCTCCTGCTTCTAGCTCTCCAGCCCGTTACGATCCCACGTGTTAAGGAAACAAACGTTTATTCGAAAAAACTAATTGAACAGGAAGCATCCGCTATACCTACACCTGATAATGCATGCACTTTTCTCCTATTCCTCCTTCTGTCTCTCCTCCACGAGTCTAGCATTTTCGAGTATCGTTAAAACGGATTATCATCGCATTCTATTCCGA
Organism: Campopleginae sp. 14b; assembly: GCA_030522525.1. Taxonomy (NCBI): domain Eukaryota; kingdom Metazoa; phylum Arthropoda; class Insecta; order Hymenoptera; family Ichneumonidae; species Campopleginae sp. 14b. Next base: position 121,166 of record JAPYYS010001081.1, read on the forward strand.
TCCAACGATCCTTACACATCGCCCTGTCACAAATTTCATCTATTTCTTTGATTTTAACAATCGTCACTATCGCTCGCCAATTTTTGCCGCGACATTATTAATCAAAATAACAATATTCATAATAATTATTTCGCATTCGAGTTCCGTTGGAATAAGAATCCCGAAATTGCATAGACAAGCGATAGATTTCCAGGGCCAAAAAGGACCGATTATTTGGTCGCGTTACCGCGTTTTTCCCGTTAATGATAAGAGTATAAAACGCAAAGCTCGTTTTATTACGGCGTAGTATGGGGCCTCGTTACGGTGAATAGGTTTACGCAGAGCGCGGATGATGAAAAAATGGTTGTTGGGTTTGATGTACGGTGGTTGGTATTTTGTGAAAATATAACGGAAGAGCGGGAGAGAGGCGAGAGGGGGTGAGGAACGGTGTTGATTTGTGCGGAAAAGTGGCAGAGGTGACGGCAATGAAGCGCAAGGGGATGAGAGCCGAAGCTGTGCGCGGGCTGAGCCACAACATCGAAAATCTCATAATAAAAATATAGTAAAGAGAGAGAGAGAGAGAGAGAGGGAAAAAAAACGATTGGTGGTTAGGGATTCGTGCCGGTTGCACGGCTGTAGGTGAAAAAAAGGCGTACGTTCATCGAGTACCAAATTCGCGGGGAGTTCCCTGGCAGTAGCAGCATCGAAAACAGCAGCAGAAACACGAGCTGGAGGGGGAGGGGAAGGGAGGGAGATCATTGGGGGTGCTGACTCTCTTTTCCTCTGTTTTATTGCTTTTGAGCGAGCCATGGCACATCTCCCTTGCTTTCTCTCTCTCTCTCTCTCTCTCTCTCTCGGCACCGGGCAGCAGAAATTTATTTATTATTTTTGTCGTGCAATTTTGTATCGTGCCCAACTGCGGTGAAATTAAATTATTATTTTGCCAATATAAATCATCGAGTTTGAATGTGTCTGTTCTTTCATATTCTATCTCACTCTTTCACGGACGCTTTAAATCCCCACTCTGCAAATGAATATTTATATTTTCCATTGAATTACTCTTTCGGAACAGTGGCGAGCACTTCGGTCGAGTGTGCAGTCTACTGTGTATTTTGGGCAAAACATAATATGCGAGAAATTGAAATATATTCGATAAATTATTTTATCGAGCGGTCGCGGCAACGCTAATCGGCGTTATATCCTGTGTGAAAATGTACCTTCTCATTCAATCGTTGCACATTTTTGTTTTTTTTTAATCCGTTTTATTATTTGTCGTTCGCTTAAAATGTGTTTTTTTTTTTTCGCTTACGCGATGAATGATAAAAAACAAAAAACAGGCTACATTATACAAGTTTCCGCATGTACCGTTACAGGCTTTTCCCCATAATCCGTTACATTTGCATGTATAAATTAAAAGTCCACACCAACACGTTTATTATTCACAAAAACTCCTGGAGCTCAACTAACGAGACCGAATTTTCATTTCCTGCTGCAACATCGAATATTGGCTCTTACCAAACAAGCCTCGTAACCGCATACTCCTCTCGTTACCGCGACACTTTTATTTCGTTACTCCCCGCATCCAAATCGTCTCGCTGTCCCCCTACTCTGCTCCTGCTTGCCGGGCCTTTAATTGCTCAGAAAAACTGTACTCGACGGATAAGAAACGCTAAATTCTATGACGAAGAAAAAATAATGCACAGAGCTGACTGGAAATGTGACGATACCCTCGCACAAGAGTTAGTTACATAGTCATAGTAATCTTGGTTGCGCAAGTGCATGACTAGACTAGCTTTAGTCTCTCTCTCTCTCTCTCTCTCTCTCTCTCTCTCTCTCTCTCTCCCTCAACATCCTCTCAACACTGAGGATTGTGAAACTACCCCAGTACGAAGAGAATATAACGAGAGGCAAAGATAGAACAGAGCAAAGCCAGGCGACCGCGTGAGTTAAGCGTTTAATAAGCTTAATCACGCGACAGATCTGTGAGATACAACTTGCTTCGCCTCACCGCTATTACGAGCATGCACCGGCAAGCGTCGGATGTCCTCTCACTCCTGCCTCGATCCTCCTCATCCTCATCCCTTGCTCTACGTCCCCACAACCCTTCTCAATTCCTAGCCAATCCGCCTCCCAGGCCACACGACTGCTAACCCTCGGCCTGTACCATCTGCTCTGTTACTATTTTACCGTTCGCATGCCGGTTCTGCTCCAGCTTCCTGCTCCCCATCTATATATCTTTTACTCTGCCCCGCGTTTCCACTATTAACGTGCAAGTCCTCCTCGCTGCGCTCCTCCGGTGCAAGAACGCTATACGAGGTGTTACAGGGCCCCGCTATTAGCAGAAACGGTTTATTGCGCTCGGGAACAACGCGGATACGCGAGAGATTATAGCCGGAGGTCACTATTTCCGCCCAATCCTATATTCTATATTCCCATGCGTACATTTCCTACGTATACACGTTACACCTCTACCTTTTCGTTCTCGATTCTAATACTATTTTACTCCATACTGCTAAACTACAACTACTCTATATACCAATCGCCCAATACTCTCCTGCCTTATAATACGATAACCATACCATTCAATACACATATCATATAATACTCCCACTTCTCCAATAAACATTCTCCTCCACCCGACACACATACAGCTAATTTATGTTTAATCGCTATCGCCAATTCCTTCTTTATCTCCCACTCTGACAAATAAAATATCAATTCAATTTTCCCTTCGTCCTGAACTCAATAAATACACCAAATTTTCCCCCCCAAATTTCTCTCTTCGTTTTTTTTCCTTTTCACGTATTTGACAACCTTCCCAATTACTAGCAACGCGGCATAATTTCTTCACTGAGAAAACACTTTATTTGTGATAAAAAAAATTCATTTAGTTAAAATTTATTTATTAATTGTCCAAAATTTGCCTTGACAATTAACAAATCCACGTACATATGAATAAATTGTTCTCTCAGTGCGTACAGGCACTCGTGCGTCAGCGACAAGTTTATCGCTTGTCAATGCTGTCTCAGCGACTCTCGTAACATCCTTCGATATTTATAGACTGCATCTGTTTCGAAGGCGTCGCTATTCTGCTCGGAATAATGCTAATTCCTCCTCCATAGAGAACAATCTTAGAAGCCGATTGTTCTATCAAATGCTACGCAGACGTTACCACCACTTTGAACGACATTCAGCATCAGCATTTACCTTACAAATGCAGCATCAGTAGCTTATTCCGTAAAGCTACGTACGAGATTTCGCCGCCTCCATCCTCACCTTCACGCTTTACAATCTCCACCCAAAGTCCCTCAACGCTCTCTGGGATAGCGTTGCTCTACTAGTGCGCGAATAGTTGGTGAACATTGATCAACCCCGCGCCCATCGAACAATGCATGTAGATCGTCCTTGGATTCCTCCTTAAACCGCCGCTCCCCAAGTCCTCGTCTCTCCTGGCCCTACCGCTTATTCCGAACCCATTCGTCTTACTGCTTACCGAAGTAACAACCTGGCTAGTGTGAAAGTAGCTGATTCATGTTTCATTGGATTTCTCGAATAATCAGTATGAATTAATCTCACGAGCAATCGCTAACTTTAATCGACACACAACTCATATTTTTGTTACTCTGATTGCTAAACTCTAGCGAAATTTCGATCTTAACTTTCTACGACTTTTGCCCGAGTTTTCCACACTTGGGTCAATTTGACCCGGAAGTAAAAAATCTGCTTTTTTTTTTTTTCAAAAATCGACGATTCTTTGGCTTCTCCATGAAAATTCTGGAACTTCATTTCGATCCTGGCCGATACAGTGGAAACTTAAACTCGAACGAAACGTTGAGCTTGACTTGTAACCACTTTTGCCCGAGTTTTCCACACTCGGGTCAATTTGACCCGGGAAGAAAAAATCGTTTTTCTGCTTCCTCGAGCTGTTTTTCGATCGTAGGCCAATTCTCTCCAGCCTGCTCATAGGAGATACAGTTGCCGGATAGTTTGGAGATTTGTGTGTATCAACATGTGGATATTTGCACGCTGCTGGGAACATTCTGCGGAGGAGAAAGGGAAGTAAAGGGCGAAGCAAGTATGAAATTCATTGTGTCAAAATGTCGAAATTCGTGGCGATTTACTTTCACGTATAGCTATGAAGTAGAACGTTCCTAGGAGGCAATGTCTCGCAGAGTATTCCCATAGCATACAGCTCCACAGAAGAGAACGAACCGAAGCACGGACGCCTATAGTGTATGGTATATGAGTGCCGAGTACGAGCGAGGGCTCACATCAGATACGCTTACGAACCAACCGGCCTCCGGTTAATGGACCTGACAAGCATAATTTCGCTTACCCTCGTAGCCAACTCGCTCGCGACCGCCGCCCCTTGTCATAAGTGTAGTTTGAGGTATTAACATGCCGCGTTAAACGTGCGTTAAGGCGGTGAATTCATGAGCACCGCGCGCCAAGAGACGTATGTATGCCCCCCCCCCCTCCCCCCCTCGTCTCTGTATTCTCATTCCTCGTCTCGTATACCATCATGCAGAGAATCCATTCCGTTCGAGTGATGTCACACGACCAGATAATTGAGAAAGACTCTCGCGTCTGCTCGAAATTTCTTCCATTAACGTTCATCCAATTCTTGCGCCGCACTGTCTTCGCCATTCCATTCGCTTCATACTCAACCCTTATTTTAGCCAAAGGGTGAGTTCTGTGCAGCCTTGCCACGGCCTCTACGTCTGGCAAGCCTTAGGCATCCCATCCCAAACATACTTTTTCCAAGCACAAAGAATATATATCTCGGATTTTGAAAACTCCGGTTCTCCCTTCTCCGCCTTCCGGATATTTATCAACTTTTAATCGCCCCGACGATATTATGCGAGAATCGCGGGTTATCGAGTGCATTGAAAATGGTAACGCACACTTGCTACGGGGACCGACGACAAAAGCGGATGCCGAACGATAACGACCATCCTCAATCGAAAAAAAACCACCAAAAGTCCGGTCAGTAAGTCTATCCTGTTCAAGTTCAGACGACACAGTGTGTGACCATCGTCGTCGCATTCCTTGTGCATAGCGTAAGACCGTTCCACGACACCGCTGCTTTGCACAAAGTTTCTCAATTGCGGCGCAGTTTCCATTCAACAGAATTCAACATATAATGGCTTAGAATTCGTCACACAATAACGCAAAACTTTTAATTTTATCGAGTTCGTAGTCTCTAGATTTCTTTGTGGCCAGCACGCATTTACCGCAGTGTTGCAAATTTGCACTCCGACGTTTCAAAACTTTGTATTCCTTCAATGAATGCATTAAATTAATCTTGGAAGCATACTTTTTAAGGGTAAAATATCCCGAGTAATCGAGTGCAATGACTTTGAAAAATAGAAAATGAAAATTTATTCTGAAAAAATGGTCAAATTGAAGTGAGGAATTTCAAGAACCTGTTCCACTTGAAATTTTTGTCCGTGCAAATTTGCACCAGGTAAAATTTCTCAAGCACGAATATTTTAACGAGAACTGATTATTTTTTTTTAAACAGAGTACCAAAATTTGGGAAAGTATCCATAAAAAATAGTTGGCCAGACGTTTTTTGCCATTGAGGGAATAAATATACTTAAAAAAAACTGAAAAAGTGGATTAGCTGTCAAAATAATGATCGAGCAATAAATTTTTCGTTTTTGTTTTTTTTTTTCCCCAACGATGCCAACTCCAGGATCGTTTTTCTATGATATATCTGATTGTCCGTTGAGTGGATGCGTAACAAATAGCAATGAGGATGAATTCTGTTTGGTCCGTCTGAGCAAATGAAATGTATAGGGTTGGCTTGTATGGAAGAATATAGTTGGAAGGACGTGGCGCATAACAGGATCGATTGGTGAATAGGAAGGAGGACATGGATGCAGAGAGCTTTTGGGAAGGAGGATGGAGAAGGAAGGCAGAGAGTTTACTATGTATTATCCTGCGAATTGTTATTTCGCTGGCTCGATCGAAAGCGAGGTGAATGGTGGGCGCGGGTTGTAAGGGGGTAGAGGAGTTGAGGAAGGAGGGGGTGGCTGGAGCGGCACCACACGTAACGGTCGAACAGCATTGATACGGCCGGATCACAGCCACCGGACCAATGTATTTTACTGCCTGAGGCTTAGCGCTATCGAGGCACGCAGTCACCCGCCATCACTCCGTGCCCGGTATGTAGTGACGGTAATAGTCTCTATATCATTGGCTCTTGGTAATACCCTAGCCTACACCACCTCTCGCTTCCCTCCCCCACCTAATGTTCGAAATGAAAATGAATGTATTTCGGATAGCGATAAATACGTGGTCGATCTCTACTGTAGCTTTCTCGCGCCAGTGCCACGTCGCTCCGGCACACCAGCAGTGTCCGCTACCAAATGAACAGGTGATCGTAACGGCAGGGTCTATGTTATCGTTCCAACTTTATTATTATCACTGCCAGCGACGCATCCCCCTAGCCGATTCTAACAGAATAAACAATTTTACGAATTATTATGAAATCCTTTTAGTTCCGATGGACCAAAATGTGTGCGGCAATGAATCTACTTCCGGTTCGAGGCAATGTCTATTTGTTTTTCGTCTTTTTAACACGACAGTCCACACTCTTTTGTGCATCGACCAAAATGTTTGTTTTTATTTTTCTATTTCGTCCAGGTTAAATAAATTTGCCATTCGGTAACTGTACGAGCGTGCTATATGGGATAAGACTCTGGAGAAAAATATGTAAATTATGAGGAACGCGTTAAGTTAACGTATAGCATCGCCCGTTTTTCCTCTCTCTCTCTCTCTCACTTTGCTCAGTTCCTCCCGTTTTTCTTGCTCCTTTTACTCCGTCTCTCTTTTCCCCTTTACCGCCTTCCGCACCTTCTCTCCATTGCCACTCGCCCTCGAGATGTCGGGCCTCTAATTTATGTCCGCGGCTACTTCCCGTTTGCGGAGAACGCTCTCGCGTCCCACCCGACAGCCTCGACGTAGCACAAGGATGAAGGTACGCCCCTGGAAGATATCTATGTATCCGTCGCGGCGTCACGACGTCTCACTAAATCTGGTGCTACGTGTCTCAGCGTCGGGTCACACTGAGCTCCATCCCCCCCCCATACCATACCGCACTCCTGGCTAAATCAACTTGAGTTAACTTCGTCTCATCCGACATGCCGTTTCCGGCTATACCATTTCTCCCTGCTCCTCTCCAACACTCGTCTTTCTCCGCTGACAAGTTTTCCTTCTCTCGCTCTACAATCTCCTTTCTTTTTTTTATATTCATCCCTAACTTGTCATCATCCCCGTTATAACGGCAGCGTTCCTCTCACTATCTTATAGCTCGAGCCGAAGACGCCAAGCGCATCGAACAGCGTGTGAACAACATCAACATTTTTTAGAGAGAAAAGGATTTATTTTTATGTACCAGGATTTGTTAACTGCTGACAAATGTTAAGTTGGATACGGCGAAATAAATGTTTTTCAACAATTAATAAATCACTTATTTGAGCCTCTCAATGTTGCAAATTTGCAACTACGAAAATTTCAAGTCTAACAGATTTTCAAAATTCCTTTCTTCAATTTGGCCACTTTTCGACGATAAATTTTCATTTTTCAACTCTCAAAATAATTGCAATCGATTACTCGGGATATTTTACCCCTAAAAAGTATGGTTCCAAGATTAATTTCCTGCATTCATCGAAGAATTACGAACTATCTAATAGTCGAAGTGCAAATTTGCACCAGTGAGTGCGTGACCTCAAAAGGGAGTGTGGTGTCTACGGTTTAAATTACATTCTCCTCGATATTGCGATGGATTTGAGATTTTGGAGCTTTATGGGAATACCATGAGCTAAAGCGATCGCACCGTGCAGATAGAAATGAGTCGATGAGGTCAGCAGAGCTGAACTTGATTCTCCACTGAAAAAAAATGGAGAAAAAAAAAATAGATGAACCGTATCATTCTTCCTGATTAGCCCCGAAGCATTGCGAATGTTACTCTTCATTTCTGTGCTTGGAATCTGGCGATGTTGCCCAATGGAATAGAGCTGCCGTCGCAATTCCAAGTCTCTCATTCTACCGTTTCCTTGATTGTGTCTAGTTAGAGCCACACCAGGCCCATCACTCACACGCCTCTCCAGGCGCGCTGCTTCGTTTCCTCATTTTCTCGTAGACTGAACGATAAATGTTGCTCACAATGAATCAGGGCAGTCGGTTCGTTGCTACAGGACGCCAAAAACGGGTCTCGAAAGTAACAAAAATCATTTATACCGCGTTGACATCAGAGAGAAATAAAAACTTTGGTCGTTCAAGGGATCGAATAAAATTCTTCAGAATCATCGAACACGCCATCGTCCACCCAAACGACCAGCTTCACTGAAAAATCAAAGAAATCATGAAATAATATTCAATCTTTTGTTTATCACGGCGCACTCTCCAAGAAAAATAAAAAAGCACAAACTCGGGTCGGTGTACAGAGAGAAAGAAGTTGGCGGAATACGGAGGCAGACGTACACGAAATCCGATCGTAATTTCGACCACAACTCCACCGTAGCTGCTAATCCATTCATACGCTAGTATTCTCGCGGCGCGCGGGCTCGGGGTGTTGCGAGGAAGGGATGCTGTGCGTCTCCTTCCAGTTTGGAGTGGAGCATAGCTGTAGCATGGCACATCGGGGTGTGCACGATGTACACAGAGCTCGGATATATCGGTCGGTATTTCAGCCACCATGCGGAGGTAATGGATTCAGAAACGCGCGGCGGACACTGTGCCGCCCCGTGTTAATAACAATCCATACTTATTGCCCGCATATTTTACCGATCCCCGCGTACCCTGCCGCTTGCTACCAACTATATTACAACATATGGAGAGCATAAACTTTTATGGCTACCCTTCTACCGTCGCGCCCTTCCTCCGATGCAACCCATCCTCCCCAACGCAATCCTCACCCATTCGAGGCACAACCTCCGCGCCATCTCATCCTCCTTTTTTTTTTTTTTTATACTTTCACTAATTACGCCACGAGTCCGTGATCTCTCCTTCTCCCTCTCTCGAGAAAGCTTCCTCCCTCTCTCGTCCTTTTTCCTCCTTTCACGTGACCACCCACCATGGATGTCCCGTTTAAATAACCTCTTCGTAGAACAGTACGAATAAGGTAGAGAGCACAAAGGCTCCAATGACTATGCAAACTCTACCCTATTGGTTCCGACCTATACCTTCGTTCTTCTTGTCCTCCTCGTTCTGTTGGCTCTAGGAACAACCCTTTTTTTTCCTTCTTTACTTTCCGAACGGAAAATGCATATTATGCCGAGTGGCTATACTTGGGATTTTTCATGGTGCAACATTTTCTGGAATCCCATGAAATTACTCCTGGCTGGCATGATTTTTTTTTTTTTTTATTTTTCTCTCGCTTGGGAAAAGTTTGTCGAACGAAAAAAAAAAATTTGACTGAATTTCGAACTCGTGGACGGAATTCGATGATCCACGAGGCGAGATTGCAACTTCGAGGATATTTAATTCGAAAAAAGGCAAAAAGTCTGCAAAATTTTCGATCACACATTTTTCTTTTGAACCCTTATTAGACACCACACTCACTTTGAGGTCGCGCACTCCCTACATTGGTGCGAATTTCCACTCCGACTTTTCGAAACTTTGTATTCCTTCGATGAATGCATGAAATTGATCTTGGAACCATACATTTTAGGGGTAGAATATCCTGACTATTCGATTGCAATGATTTTGAAAATTGAAAAATGTAATTTTACTGTCGAAATTTGAAAATCTGTTAGACTAGAAATTTCCGTAGTTACCAATTTGCATCAGTGTGACGTGTCCACGGGTTAACAAATCCAATAAACTAATGAAAGAAAATCGAATTTTTAGGGTTTTATGGAAAAGTCTTGATATCGTTGAGTTCGATATACCATAGATCATGAAAAGCTATACCATGAGAACAGTCGAGGAAGCGTCCTGCTTGACGGTGCGGCGTTACGTGATTGGGAGGCAAAAGTTCCGATAGGGGTAGAGATGGCCGAGGTTGCTTCAAGGACGACGTCGCCATGGTAGAGGATGTGGCAACGGCGAGGGGTGGGTGGGGGGGGGGGGGGGGATGCACGACGCGGAGGAGAAAATGGCTGGTGACCCCGGTCCCAGGCAATGAAGCCTGTCACCCGATGATGAACGCTCCGGATGTAAACCTGACGAGTGACTCCATGGCCGTCTTTCGCCTACGACCACTTCGCTGCAGACCCGTACATCACTTTTATTGCCGCCCGCCCGCCTGCCCACTTTCTGTACCCCGCCGTCGTCTCTTTCTCTCCTCGTTCTTGCCTCCTCTTTTTTCCTCTCCGCTGTTTGTGATTCCCTTACCAACCAGACCCAGAAATTTCCCAAGAATTTTCTACCCTGCTCTTATGAGTTTCTGCCTACCAAATATTCACTCAAATCTTTTCCCATAACAATTTACCAAAAGCAAACTATGCAATACCAACGATAGAAAATGCTATTATTTTTTTCTTTTCCCAGCCATCTTCAGATTGATTGAAATCCATCTCCTCGTATATCATCCAAATAAACGACGGGACGGAATGGCTTTATTATTCTGAACAGGTTTATCATACGAATTTTCATTGGGATACATTATTTCGGGCTGACTTGCCACAGATACATAGTACTCGCGATATTCTACGTACCAGTACAATTTTTCGCAAAAATATTTAATCACGAGATTGAAAATTAAGGAGGTTGGCTACATAAGAAAATTTAATAACAATATCATTGAATTTGGTGATAATTTTTTGTAGCATGGAAAACGAGGACACTAATTTTCTTCAAATTTCCATCTGCATAGTCTTTCATAGTTCATTACAAGAAAAATATGGAGAAGAAAAATCTTGAAAAATGTGTAGATTCATATTTAATCCTAAAGAGTATGTTCACCAAATTGAAATCATTTCGGATTCTCCTAAAAGGTGGATCCATCCTCCGATGAGAATAAAGTTTTTCGTTATTCGTAAGTTGATGGAAAAATAAAAGAAAAATGTTTCGCTATCCGGATTGTTTTGTTTTCGACTCTGTGCTAAATTCAGTCATCGCGTTTACCTTTCCATTGAATGTTTTATTGGGAATCTGTGCCAATATCGAATTTTTGGGTGAATTTATTTGATGATATTTTTTGAAGCGTGAGATAGTGAGGCCCGTGTAATTGTGCTATAGGCTTGCAGGCTGTTGAAGCATGGAATCCAATTTCCATTAACATAACAAGAATCCTTCTCGCTCGAGCTTTGATAGTACTCGTTTTTGGTCCTGGTTTTGCAGGGTCTCAATGCATAGCGGGATCAACATTATTGCTCGTATATTGTAATTCATAACAAGGAGAGTAAGAGGGAGAGAGAATGAGACGTTGAATGAGAACTATTTGGTTGTGAACAATCGCGGTGCACGAGCCGCGACAATGCGCGACCTTAAATCATAATTTGGTTAATGTGGAATGTAATGTCGATGCTGGCATGAGCGTATCTCGAGCTGCGGACAGAAGCAAGCCTCAACCGACACCAACTCTCGTTTTGCTTGTCTCACTTTCTCGCCCGTGCGCTCATTCTCATTCTGTTTCTCTTTCTATAGTAGCCGCGCTCTCTATTTCTGCCCTCGTTTACACAGAAATTCAGAGCGCGCTTTACTATACTACTGACGAGTTCTGTCTCGCTCTCCAACATTCTCCGGCTCTCTGTGCAGTATTATAAATCGTCGCCCAATGAGTGGCTTCCATTCGTTATCGCTGCCGTTGGCACGCCGATTAGGGAAGCTGTTTGTTGGTTTTCCCCATGAAATATCGTACCTTCCGCGGCCCTCGTTACTGCACCAGCATCGATGACTGCATTCTCGATTAGGCAGCATTGCACAACCAGAAGAATCCTCCATGTTTTAGCATCGTATATTCTCCACTCCATTGCTCATTCCAAAATACCATGATGAATACCCAATTGCCCACTGGCCCAACTCTATTTTTCTACATCCTGATTCTTCAAGCGAGCCTGGACCATTGCAATCTCTGACTCGAAGATACAAATCTTGTTATTCCCACGAATTCCCAACGCGAAGACATTGAGGAGCTTGGCTACATACGAAAATATGATAAGAATTTAATTAAATTTCGCAATAATATTCTTTGGCATAAAATGCGATGACACAATTTTTCGTCTACATAGTTGTCGAATAATTTGACCTTACAATACGCAAAAGATATTCCTATTGAATAACTCAAAAACTATGTAGAAAAAAAAATCTTAAAAAATTCGTACATTCATATTCAATACCGAAGAGTATAATCACCAAATTTGATAAATATCTATTATTTTCGAATTTGTTGTGTGTAGTCACCCTTCTTAAGGAATGGACGGACATATGAATTCCTGGGGATTGCCAGTAGAAAATGATGGAGTCCTAAGTTGAAAACTTACTAGCCCAGGCCCCGCTGTGTGTTGTTAACGTTGGCCTGCCCGATGCGCGATATATCAACGTGGTGAAGCAGAGGGTATCGGCCAAGAATGAGGTTTTCGGTTACGCGAGGAAGCAATTACCGCAAAATTCGACTGATCAGGGCCCAGGGATGAGCGGATGTGTCCGCTGTAATGAGCGGAATCCAGCGAGAGAATTTGTAGTCAAAGTTGGCTAGTGGAACAAAGTGATTCACAAGAGCTTTATTGGTTTCGGCTGGTTGACCAGATGCGAGAGTTATCGTCGTGCTCCGTCGTTGCATTAACTTCAACGAAGCAAGTATTGGCAGCTGACGCTACTACTAAAGATATCTTACACCAGTGATACGTGTTACACACCGCAAGTGCCGGCGGCGATACCCTTGCCCCAACGGACGGCCTACTTAGCCCATCGACTTGAGAGCAGCGAGCATACAAAACCGCTGGTACGACGTTGAAGGGACAACAAATGGGAACAGAGCCCATCGAGTGTCCGGAGAGCTCGCTGCCAGACCTTAATATATTATAAAAGCAACACCGTTGCATAATATCCTGAACAACAACTCTGTAGTTGGCCAAACTGTAAAGGACGAGCTCCTGGAGCCGAGGATTGAGACGAGGTTGAATAATGGTTGGGGGGGGTGAGCGTGTGTGCGTGTGTTTGGCTTGAGAGGACGAAAAATAATCGCGAGTGAATAAAAATGAATCAACGTTTTTTCCTCTCCCCACGTGATTGACATAATTTCCGTGCCTTTTGCGTTAATTCCCGAACGAATTGGGCGAATCGCTCCGACGAAAAGTATCCGGTAAATTGGAACGACGAGCGACCTTGTTGGTTTTTCTCATCCGTGCGGTATTTACCGTTTAGCATTTTTTTAATTGAAAAGGATTATCTGGTTGGAGTACGCGCGAGGCAAAAGTGCACTGCGGCGTGGAGTGAGAATCGTTCCCGCGCAGGCAGAGAGAAAAGGAAATGTCCATTGTTTCGTAATTGTCGGGGCTGTGGAGGGTGAGACGCGAGGAAGATTGTGATACACGGTGAAATGCTCGCACGACCACGGGGAGCCATGAATTCGTTACCTCTTAGAATATCAGCAGCCACATGGATGATAGTGCCGAATCGATGTAACAATTAATTATTTGTGTCGGTCGCGGCAGGGCTCAGAACGAGGACGGAATCTGAAAGAGGAGGAGGAGGAGGAGGAGCAGGAGAAACGTTTGTGGAAAGGACATAGCAGACATAGTAGTTAAACATTACGCGTTCCATATCTTACCAACATGCTGCTATCTAATCCCCTCTCTCTTTCTCTTTCCTCGTACCGTACCAGCCCCAGCATCTACCTCTGTCCAAGAGCCTCCTCCGCGCAACTGCAGTAATCTCGTTTAATTGCCGGCTGTAGATGCGAGCGAGTCCGTTCAATTAGTTTTTCAAATAAACATTAGTTTCCTTAACACACGGTACCATAACGTGGAGGAGAAGGAGCGAGGCCGGCTGGCTCGCACGACGAATAGAACGACGAGCTCCAATACGAGCAAGTAGTCCGAGGCACCAGCCCACCAAGAGGGTAGTTTTGCCGCGTCGGCGGAGCTCCTCGAGCCTTGCACCCTTGACTCTCCACCTCGCAGAGACTACGCGTACACCTCTAGTCACGTGTTCGGTCTCTCTTTTACTCGCTCTCTCGCTCCTTGTATTCGACAGGATCGCGCAACCGAGTGCCTCAACCATGAACCAGAGGAAACTGCTGCCGAAGCCAAACCGACCGGACCTTCAGCTTCCCCGCGCGTTGCGATCGCACGCTAAATACTTAACGACACATTTATACGATATCGTCGTTACGAAAAATGAGGGAGAATGGGGTGAAAACGAAAGGTCAGCCAGCAGAATTCGTTTGCTCTTGTGTAACGTACTCTGCCCCGTGTGGAAAACTATACTCTCGGCAATACCAAGTCGAGCTAGTCCTCAACTATAGATATCTCTGATTAATTCCACAAACTACGCGGCAACCGTAAAAAACATCAAGGAGAGGAATTCTGTCTCGCGTCAGTTGCTCAAACTTTTTGTTTTATTTCAAACAATAATTATCCACTTGCCACTCGAATTATACACTTTCTGAAATTCTGTACGAAAACGTTTCGAAATTCCGAACTTGTGGACAGAATTTGACGATCCACCTCGCGAGAAGGCAACATTGACGAAATTTTATGTGACATCTCACAAAATCAGCAAAATCTTCGATCAGACTTTCTTATTTTTAAGAAATCCAGTAAAATAATCGAAAAAAAAATGGAATTTTTGGTGTTTCGTGAAAAACTAAGCCCTAGCTCGGGCTTAGAAGAAGGGGCTCGGGGACAAGAAGCGAAGGAATTTCGTCTCGCCTTAAGTTTCCCCCAAAGATTTAGCTTTCCCTTGAACAATAATAATCCACTCACAATGAGTGGAGCAGCATGAATATTTAAAATTGGCTAGATTACTGGAATCGGAAGCGGAAATGCGAATGCACACGAAACGGTGTATTGGTATTTCCGGTTTCGTACGGATACGTTGCAGATGTTATTAATCTCGTAACGATAGATCACCTCGTAGGTAATATGACTTTTATAACGAGGCTCGCGCAATAGGATCGCGAAAGCTTTGGTAGTAACAGGAACGCGGGAAAGCCAGCAACACCAACGGCTGTTGGGTTATAGTGATGTGGATTATTCACTAATTTGATTAACGATGTATTACTCACAGCCTGGAGATATCTGTAACAAGCAGTACAAGCCAGTAGTTGTAGAATATAGTACGTAATACTATGTCCTCGTGCGCGGCCGACTCACAATGCACATAATGTGAGGTATAATTTATTAATTTTACTAATGGCTCCTGCCCATTATTATTGATTTTGGAGCAGCACCTCGTTCGGACACGAGCTGATTTATCCCGGTCGTTATCGGGGCGAGACCTCACCCTTTCCCCATTTCTACCCCATCCTTTAAATCGTTCTCCGTTGCTGTGCCGCGCGAGACTCGTCGCACCCGCGATCAGAACAATGCGCCATATACTTTTTCAACTCTCCTGCTCCTCTCTCCTTCACCCCCAACCCTCTCTGCTTCAGGAATTTGTCGGGCTATTTACTCAAACCGTACCTCTTGTACCAACACTCTAAACTATTAAACCAACAATACCTGTTAAGCACAAGCAAGTTCCTTCAGTCTTGTTAGTGTAATCATACGATAACTTGAGTGACACTATAGAAACGGAATATCTTTAACTCTGTTAAGGCTCTGGAGGCTCTTTATTACGTAATTCTTTCTATTTCAATTCCAATCAAACGTTCAGCACTTGCTTCTACGTCATCCGACCGATTTCTCTCACATTTTCCACAAACATGTTCGAATCTCATGTAATTCGAAAATAACTGCATAAAAATTGATTTTCACGTCGTCACGAGCGTCTCATAGAAATACAAGATTTTTTTTCTCCCGCCGAATCCGTTCGACAAACCAAATATGAGAGTGACGAGTGGCCTGCAAAGAAGAGAGTCATTTTTTCACGCGATCCTCCAAAATAATTGGACAAAAAAATTAACTATTTTCCATGAGCACGAAGTTGGCGATGAAAAAAAAAAGTAAAACTTTGTATTCGATACTTTAGGGAAATTGCACGTGGACGAGGAGCATGACGCGAATTAGTGTTGCTATTTTTAGTACAAAGAGAATATATTAATTTGTCTTTGCGGGTAGAGCGCTCTTTACATATAAGGAGTGGATAGTCTTCCTAATACGAAGCAGTCGCGAAAATAAAAGGATGTGCCGGTGTATGTATGTTTACAGTTTACAAAGCCGTTTCATAGCTACCGGATCTTACTAATTATTTACGAAGCGCGGCGGTTGATCTTGCTTGGAGCAGCAGCAGCAGCAACAACGATCAGAAGCAACATCACTGGCAATGTTAGGATGCTGGACTTGCAGCTAATAATGGCTGTCCAGGTTGCGGTTAGCGTAGGTAGAAACCCCATGGCCAAGAGGTTCGAGTAATCCCTCTGTGAAACCTCACCCTTCGCAGGCCAAGTCGAGGGTGACAGCCGAGGCTGCTTCACAGAGAACTAACTCCCTTCTAGCACTGACGACGATGCCTTGCCCGAGCTACTTCAAACAGAATCATCAAACGTACATCGACCGAGGACAATACCTGAATCCCTTTGTTATCCAAGTCTCACCTTCTCTCGAAAGATAATCCAACCACTTTTGTATTTCCGTGTTCTCTTAAATTACCATCGAACTATTTTATCCCTATGTGCGCCATTTCGTCGACCTTTTTACTTGGAAATTCTACCGGAGGAGGAGGGCAAGTTTTTTCAAACAAAGAGAGTCGTAGCTCTTGATGGACCGTCACGAGGACGAGGTCGTTGAATGCGAACGATGAAGCTGTCGATCGATCTTGGCCTCGAACCGACTCAGACGTCTGAAGAGCATCATTGCTCGATGTCTCGGAACATATGAGTGGACGCGAACGATGGGCTCATCTCAAAGGACACGAGCCTTTACTAAGGGTGGCCGAAGGAAAAAGCGAACGTCTCGGGGAATGAGGTTATTGGGAAGAAGAAGAATTGTGTCAAGCGCGTTTGCGAAAACTGTAGCGTCAAGCTTTCTCCTCACCCCGTCAACCATAACGCGAACCCACTACGACCATATATTATTTTAATGTTTTAATATCGTGTTCTTGGTCGTTCGGACAATGCGGCGTCGAAACAGCGCAAGACCATTTCGGGTATTCGTCCCCTCGTTTTCCACCATCCTTCCCTTTCATTTTACCCATCGGATATTTTTCTTTATCTGTTTATATTGTAACGTGGAGGAATCCACGCTACGAGGACGATTCGAACTTGGTGTGGCAGCGGCCTGGATAGCTCAGTTGGGAGAACACTCGACCGGCAATCGAGAGGTCCCCGGTTTAGTCCCTGCCGCGTTTTTTCTAATCGGCCTCTGTAAGAGAAAAATCCCAGATCACAAATTGACAAAACCACGTGGGGCGACGACCGCTGAATAGCTGCCGTGGTAGACTCCAACCCCGATTCGAGCCCCCCCCGCCTAATTTTTCAATTTTTGAAATCATTGCAATCGATTACTCAGGATATTGCTATGCCTATGAAATTTTTTCTCATGACGATCGTTCCCGCGGACTTTTGGACCTGATTTTGGAAAAGTCGATCCTAAATCTGAAATGGTGACAAGAGCACCCCTGAGGCGGAATTCAAGGAGAATATCCGTTAAGGATCGAGTTATTAGCTCACGAGTTTAGACTCTGGTTATGAGAGCTTGATAATTAATAATAACAAAGCGATGCATGTTTGATGTCGATGGAATGTTCGCTGTTGTTTTCCACCCGATTGATTAGTTAATTTAAAGGGGCCAATAGGAAGACCTTAGGGGGTTGGGGCATGTACGTTGGAGCTATAGTGATGGCGGTGCTGGTAATTGTAGGCTCGAGGGTTCAGTCATCCCCTTCTCTTTTAAAGCACAAGACCGTACAGCAGCAGCAGCAACGAAAACAGAGTGGCTCTGTTCGAGCAATGAGCTGTGCAGCATTCTGTTGTACTGTACCGCTGGCGTTGCAGCCTTTCGTTATTCTCCTCGACGCTTCGACAGCTCTTTCATCTCCGGATGATTACGGACTACTGTTGTTTGGAGCCGCTCTAAACAGCTCCGCAAAACCCACGTAGAAAATAATTAACGCGACACCAGCACCATCTCTTCCATACCTTTTGCTGTAATATCGCTTCAACATACCACTAGATGGTAGTCATATACCCAGACCATTTCTCAAATTCTCATCTTTTATATCCCTCTCAAAAGTCTAAACTTCACCACGCTCCAGATAGTTCTGACGTTTCCACAATCGAACCTTATCTCGACAACAACAACCGACTCGAATTGGCATTTCCATAAGCAGCCATCGTCAAGGGAAAACTAATGAAAACGGCACAACCTTTTTCCATGACCTAATTTCTCCAAATTCAATATTAAATATTTTTCAAATAATATCTAACTTTTATGATGAATGCTGCGGTCTCATAGACATGAAATATTAATTTACAATCGTTTTTCTGGGTCTCAGGGACCCAATTGTTGTGACGAATTTATTAGAACGACAGAAACGTAAATGGGTCGTAGAGTTCGTCTGATTGAAAAAATAAATGAAAATAAAATAGACGAGAATAAATTTCGGTATGGTTTTCATGAAGAAATTCCAAAAGTACTGGAAAAGCTGGAGTATATTTCATTCCGAAAAAGCGACTGTGAGACTTGGCTGGTATCGATCCTGATTATCGAGGCGCCGGACTCTCAGCCGCACATTAAGGAGAGCCCATATTTATGTGAGGATTAAGCGATACGTATTGCGACGTTGCCTGTTCTCGATTTTTTGCCTCACGTTCCTTGCGCAGTTACGAGGATCGTTGAGGAACGACAAGAATTCAACCAACTTCTCGTTTTATCTCCTTTTGCTCCTTTGCCTCATCAATATCATTACAGCTCAGGATTCAGAATAAATTTAAAAAATTTCAGTCTCGAAAAGTGTTCCGTAATCGATAATTAACATCGATCGATAAAATATCGATAAATCAAAATTTTATCGAAAAATTCAATTTCCAGATATTCTCACACGTTATTGCGAACTCGCAGATCAGTTGAATCTTCCATGTGGACAACAGTCCCCATGGGAGTTATGGAATGTGTTATGATAAGATGTCAATCTTCCGTTACATTGCGAAGGAATTGTCGGGGAGGCGTGCAAGCTTAATAAGAGTCACGTTAGGCAGCGGAAGCAGCAGCAGCGAAGTCGTCTCTTTCATTCTGAAGGCATGACATTCAGAAATGGAACTTGAACGTTATCATACTTGTTGTATACGTTTGTGTGTTGTGCTCGATCTCTCATAACCACATTCAGCCATAAGATTAATGTCAGCGGGTTTCTCCCACGGAGTCACAATTATGCACCGCCGGAAATAACATTTACTGAGTCGAGAGTCGCGCTTATTGTGGACTTGACACATATCACTTCTCGCAGAGCAGAGACTAACTTCTCTGTCGCTCTTCCATTCTCGCTAAACCTCTTTCCACAGCCAAGACGGCACCTCAACTTACCTTTAACTTCCTGTCCCCCCAAGACCGTATGTATCACTCCTATATGGACGAACCATCATATTATGTACCGGATGCATCTGCATCTCGATGCCACATTCTGCAACCTGCATAATTAGCCCTAACGAACTTTGCCCTAATTTACTCAATGAATAATAATCATTTACGATCCAACTATAGTTCTGATTGTTGAGAAAACCATTTGAGGTTCAATTTTCTTTCCTATCCCAATTGTACGATTTCAAGGTTGCCCCGAAAAAACGTTTTTCTTATAATGAAAAAATATAATCAGTCGGTATTTTGACTTAAACATTCATTGATCGTTACAAAAGTTGTTAACGGTCAAAAAATATTTCTGTCATCACGATCAAATTTTATCGAATTATTCATTTATTAACCATTAACAGACGTTTATTTCAAATAATTGCGAGAGGCCCAAATAAATGATTAATTAACTTTTATTTCGCCGTATCTAACTTGACATTTATTAGCAGTTAACGAATCCTGGTTAACATAAATAAATCAGTTTCTCAGTGTGAGAAAAATTATTTCATTAAATGATCGAGTTATTAAAAATGTGAAAGAAAGCAAAAAAAATGTGGCAGTTCCGTTTGTCATTGACGACGAAATATCCGAATGGAAATGTGAATCGATGAAAAGTGTCGCGGTATCGGAAGCCTTAAAAAAACCGTATTTTCCATTGGTGAGTAGATGATATGTACACTAGATGGCTCAGGATTTTTATTTACGATCGTCTGGGCCTTGAGACTTGGGTGTTCGGTACGTAGAGGGCGCTGGCATCCGGTACTTTTACATAAAAATCAGGAAACTCACCGCGAGTCCACCACAAATCATCGTCTGTCATCTGCGAAATGAATGGCTGCCTCGCAATATCGTAGAGCGGCACCTCGTGCAGCATCGATGAGTGCGCTTCGAGTACGCAAGCATAAAACGCGAGAAGGGGCAAGAGTGAGAGCCCACGCAGAAATAGTACGACGAATCTACATCATACTGTCGGCCCAATGGACCGAAAGATACTCGAGCACATCGTCGCCACGTATACTTTTCCCAGCGATACCGTGACGTCAAAAACGACTTGGCTCTGTCTCTTTTTCTGGCTCTATTTTCCTACCGCTACGTTTTATCCTTTTTTACACGTTTTCACTAGAACCAGACAGGCTAGCTTCCGTGATTTTCTTTTTATTTCCACGTTCCTCTCTGTCTTCGCGATGTTTCTCTTGAAAATTTACATTCTCACCTTATTATTCAGATCAGACGACGCCATACATTTCGACAATCAATTTATTTCCTTGTCCAAAATCATTTCGAAAGAATCGAGGGAGAAAAAATTGTTGAAACTTTTTTTTAATGAAAAAACGAAATTTCTTTGAAAAAAAAATGTTTTTCCTCGTCCTTTTTATTTCTTTTTATGAATTTGACTGTTGCGAATTTCATTTATTTGTATAGGGCACAGAGGACGATACCGTACAGACAGATAAATTGTATTTTGTTAAATGGCACCTCGTTCATGGGAGATTTGTTGGGTTGCCTTATTCCTTCGTTCCTTAGACGAAAATGATGGTGTGGGATGAGAGGGTAGAGTTGCGACGATGGCCGTGGGTCAAATATTAACGTCGAGCCCGATAATTGCGAAGTAGATTGTAGGAAGGGTGTTCAAACGGCCAGAGAAGGGGATGAAAGAGAGCGAGAGAGCGAGTCGGCTAGTATAGAAGGGCTTCGGGCTCGGGGATATTCACGTTGTTCGCTCGCTCGCTCAATGATACCATCTCGTCCTCTCCATAAATATGTCGCAGTGAGCTTAACCCCCTTGCCTATCTATGCAGAGGACCCGAAGTAGGGGAGGCATTAATGTCAAACCGAGATGGGAGTTATGGCTCCCCCGTCAATTCCCAATGAATTCAACGTTTTCGGCAGGGACTCCAATCGATACGTTTCGACGAGCTTTCTCTACCCAACATATTCACCGTTATTCTCTTCATTCCACCATTTTTTCACATGTCTTTTCGTTCGTCGAGGTTTTTTCTAAAATAACATCGACTCGCTTCTCTCCATCACGCGTGGCTTATTTATTTTTTTATTTTTTTATTTTTTTAAAGAAAAAAAAACATTACGAACGATTCTGTGTCAAAAGTGCTGCATCAAATTTTAGAAAAAAAATCGCTGACTTCTTCAATCTTACACAGGACGAGTAAATTTCAATTTCGAATTCATGGGGTTTTAATCAATTTCTATGGGGTTCGATGGTATGCGGCACCATATTATTGCATGACAAAAAACAAAATTGAAGCTCGTCCGAAAAAAAATTCGTCGCTATTTAATTTTTCATGATTAGTCGATAAAACCCGGCAAAATCAATCGGTTGGGCGGAAATTAGATTGAGGGAGGGAAACGGTCGCAAAGAATATGTCCGTTCCTCGTGACTGAATCCAATGAATGAATTTGTTGAATTAAGAACTTCGGATTGGATGGATAAACAAATACTAATCGTACTTGAATATTCACACCGTTCGATCCAAGAAAATCCGACAATTGGGAATCCTTGGAATTTCTACATTCATCCTCGACTCTAATGATACTCAGCGATGTATCGATATCGTTCAAGTATGGAATTCACATCCATCGATAAATTTAATGGCATGGAATTTTTTGGATTCGCGAATTGATTTCGCAAATGTCTGAATAAGTATTTTCTTTCTTCCACTTGTATCTTTTTCTTTTTCTTTCCATTGTTCGTTCGATATTTAAAAGAAATATAATTTTCGTATCGATTTCGTTTTTGAATGTGAAAAAAATGTTTGTTGTTTCGTCCTCATTGGATATTGAAAAATAAAGAGAATTTCGTTGCATCCCAGCGATGCAATTTCCAGCGTCTCACAAAAACATGACTTGGAAAAATGTTGAGCAGGCTTAGGGAGGAATTGTGATGGATTCTTTGGAGCGACTGGGATGACGAAGGAAACAGTTGTGAATGTCTAGGCTAAGATGAATTTACGGTCAATTTCGTAGGTGATACAAATAACGCAATTAGTATGCAAGTCGCTCATGCATATTTCAGGCGAAGCTTGGGGTAAGTGGGCGAGGTCGGGGTGTGGGCATTGAGTCGTTGCTGAGAAGGGTTTATGATGGGGGTTGATCCGAGGATTCGCATAAAACCGCACCGAGAGGCTGAGTATCGAACCGGTCTACTCCGGTTGCGGGATAAAGAGGAATGAGCGAGGAAATCAAACAAAGATAATAGTTTAAAACAGCCAGGCTTATATCGCAAGTGGGAGTGAAAAGGAATAAGCGTATAAGAGTGAGAAAGAGACCGCGACACAGCCAGATGCCTCTTAACTCCTGCAAACTCATTACAATAAATCAAGCTTTGTTCATCGGCCCCCAGCACGCGAACCAGCCGAGCTAAATTCTGCGGGTGCTAACCTTTTCCACCTTTTTCTCTTAAACTCTCTCGAAATAGTCGCCATTCTCAATTTTCCATATTCTTTCTCATCTCTATCGCAAACTCAGAAAAAAATGTTACAAAAATTGGAAAAAAGTGGACATTTTTTTTGCTGAGCCGAAACCGACCGAATTTGACGAATTCCCATTGTCATTGTGACAAACTAACCTCCTCAAACCTCAGACAAAATAATAAAGACATGAAGATTCAAGGAGGCCAGGACAAGAGAAACAGTATCGCCTGTCCCGTTGGTTGAAGCAAAGTTGAGAACTCTGTCAATGAGGACTTGACGATGCGACGAGATAAGGTGAAAGTCTGTAGACTGAAGGAGCAGGATTTGTACAAAGAGTACAAACAGGGGTTATCAAGCAGATGCTGCATTCTGCGGAGGTTCACGTGGTGCTGGGCGATGACATTGACTAATGATGGCGTTGCGGGTGAACACAAGAGGAAGGCTCCTATACTATCCTGGTTTTGCGTTGGTGGCAGAGAGTATGCTGCTCGGATCGGAGTAGCTAGGCCGACAGGGGCAATGTGCCAGACGGCGCGCGCCCTGGAACAGAAAATTCACCCAAGTTCACACGACCTGTTGCACCCCCTCTTGCTCACAATTTAACCTCCGACCTGCTCGGCAAACATCGCTTTAACCTCGCCTTAACGCGATATCCGGAAACGCTCACTCTTGTCCTACTTTTTTCCATCCTCCAGCCTCGCATTTTATTGTTCATGTTTGCACAATCAATCCAGTTCGAAAAGTGTGCGCGATATGACGCGATCTCAAATTTTCTGCTTGATTAAGACTGGACGTTCGCGGAGAGGCTGCATTCTTGTGAATTCTTCTCCATGTTTTGACGAGTCCGGACGTTCTTTATCATTCGGAATGGTTGCAAGACTCTCAGATGAGAATCAAGACCCAGTTTCAAGTCTCTCGATGATTTAATCTCAAGTACATGATAAAAAAAAGACTCACACGCACACTCGCCCTCGGATAAGGGACAAAAAGATTGTATGGGAGTAAAAAGAGACGAGAACGTGAAAGCCCAGTGTGGCCAGTCGTTCATGAATATTTATGTTGCTATATAATAACATTTTTGAGCCACTGTTTAGCTAATCCTACGGACTCATTTATCGTTGAGGCAAGGACAGCTATAATTCTCGAAAACGTTCCGACGCTAGTATTATTATGCGAATAAATACTGTGGGATTAAGTCACGATGGGGTCCCATGAAGCGCAGAGCCAAAAGACAGAGAATAGGCGGCGATGTGAAGGAGCGAGAGTATCGCGGAAGAACCGAGCAGAGAGAGAGGGAGACCGAAGAGCAAGGGAGAAACAGAAGCAGAGCGAGCAAGCAAGTAGAACGTATTTTTTTCAGTGCGACAGACGCGTAAGTATGGAATGGAACAGAACGAAATAAAAGGAATTAGGATAACAGGTGCAATGCGCAAGTTCTGCAGTTTTCGTCCAATCCCATTGGAGAACGTGCACAAATATAAATAATAAAACTTCCGCGGCAACACAAAAAGAAAACAAAACAAACAAAAAAACAAAAAATTTCATCAGATTCCGATTTTTTTTTTTTCGTCAATACAAACAACACGGAATTTCATCATTCGCGGAGAATTCATTCAATCATTATTTCCCATTCTGGCTGCTCAACTCAATTACGTTTCTATTTGTTTTGTTTTTTTTTCAACGAGACTCCGAAATAAACTTAAAGTTATCCAACGCCTGGCAATATTCTTCGTGAGACACATTATCACGGAGCTTTTTTTTCATTCCGCTAAGTGTGAGATAATGTAAGATAAATATATGCCTGGGAGAAGGAACAAGAGAGACAGGGGGAGAGAGAGAGAGAGAGAGAGAAAGAGAAAATAAGTGCAAGTCCCGCATGGCCAAAGAAACAAATAGTGGTTGTACATCGAAAAGTTGTGACCAAACTCCAATAACCCCTGGTGGAGGAGCATGCACAGACTATATTATCCAATGTACTCTGTATATGTATGTTTTGCGTAAGAAACACGAGGAGAAACAAAGGGTGCATCTCTTCGTTAACGCTACCGCAGTCAGGCCCGGTGAGATTATAATAATCGGGGTTTACGTGGCACCTCTCCGGACGCTTAACTTGAGGAGAAAACTTTCGACCGTCTCTACTTCCACTCCTCCTTGCTGGATTCCTCGTCTCATTACGTTATTCTCATTCAACGTCTCGCTATCCGATCCCCCTACATTCTTTCTCCATCCCTTCGCCTCCCTTGTGTCTTTCAATTTTAACCTTTATCTAATTCTCCATAGTTATAGAGTCAACGGTACGTCCAATATTAATCCAAATATTATGAAACCTGTCATTGACATTCATAGATATTTTTCCATCAGCATCGATCACATCCTATCTCCATGAATTCTCATTGAGACGATTATAAATGATAAAATAATTGATAAAAATGAAAGTGGAGAAAAATAAAGAAAGAATATTGGAAATTTCATTTCTACTTCGTTTTGATTTTCTCTCTTTTTGAAAAAAATTCCAAAAATGTGTAAACCAAAATTAGGCGTTTCTTGAAATCTTTCGTCTTTGTTATTCGCATGAACTTTTTACAGTCCGGCTCGTTCCAAGTCCATAAAAGGTAAAAAAAAAAAAAAAGATTCCAGATTGTTGCGGAAATTTGATGAAATAACTGGCGACGTTTCAATTAAAGTGATAAAGCACGTCTCATTGGTAAAGTGGGTAGTGAAGAGTAAGAGCGGGTAGAGAGGTAATCTTGTCCCTTCATGACCTCTCAAGGCGTACAGTTGGTGCGTAAATTAAAGGCGTCATAGATTTTGGTGGTAGCCCGCAGGATCAAGCCTTAGATTTGCGTCCAACAGATTACCCGGGGTGAAATGGGACAATGGGCGTTAGTCTCGGCGACGGCGTATAAATAAGGATCCCCAGGAAGCTCCTGGGAGCTAAGTTAGCAGCGAGGTACCAGTCACCAGCACCATCGTCAGGCCATAGCTACGTTCACCACATAGGTGGAAGAGCTAGTGAATGTTGGTGGATGTTGGCTGGTGCTGGGTTCGCGTTCGGTGTGTTCAGAAAGGTTAGGAGAAGCAGCAGCCAGTGTGCTACTGAGGCCGGTCTGCCGTCCATCTTGGCCACCACCGTAGTGGTCCTTATCTCTGCTCACAGCTATGCCGCGCGCTAGACATCCAGTGATCTAGGGCACTTCTCTTACTCTACCAAAACGTTTGTGTGAGAGTCTTACTCTCCGTGTCCCTTTATACGAGAGACCGTTTCTATCCGGAGGACGAATCTTCCTCCTCTTTTCCTTGGACACTCCTCTGCCTCGCATCGTACTTGTGCCTTAATTACACTCGCTGTGGCTACGTCCCTCCTTCACCTCTGTATATCCGCGTTTATTCCACACTCGAAGCTATCGAATTTATATGCTGCATTTGCCCCGTTGGATAATCATCATACTCCGCCGCGTCTCCACTTTGTTTCCTTCCCCAGTCGCCATCTTGTGTCCCCTTTAAATAAAAACTACAAAAGACACATGAATATTGATGCTCTTTCGTCTCTTTCCATATGATCTAACGAACAGATAAGGAGACTGTGCAGAATGGAGATATCTGAAGCCCTGTGGACCTTGCCTCGTGGAATATAGTCTGCTGCTGGTTAAGGTCTCACACATTTGTGGTAACACATATTCACAAGAAATTCTGTATAGAGTCTCGGGCCAGCAGAGAGCTTCTCAACTTTCTGTGTCTTGCTTAGTCTTGTGGGTACTGTAACAAAGTCTCGTCACACAGTTGTCTGTGCATATAGAATGGATGGGCTGCTCATACTTGCTTCTTCCATGTCTGCGACCAAATGCCTCTGAGACCAGGGACACCGTTACCTCGTGAAATCTTAACTCCTTACCACCAGCTCTCTCCCAAGAATCGAGAACGTTTCCTTGCTGTTGCTTTACTTATCAGATACTCCTTGCTCCTCTGCGGGGAATGGACCTTTTGCTAAAATAAAACGCGCCAAGCCACACCGCAGGAGAAGGAGAGAAAAAGCCAGAGAAACAAAATAAAAAGTTAAACTCTGGCCTCAGAGATCGCAAGTCTGGCAGAACAACCTTGACGACCATGCAATATATATGCCCCATGCTATGGTGGACTATATTATAGCCTATGGCAAAAAGTAGCCCCTTTATTTTAATATTAAAATACGTTCCATCGAGACTTCACCGAGCAGGATAGTTAAAAGCAAAAACCTACGCATTGGCACTCTCTCAAACGGGCTTAGCCCGCTCGTCGCACCTCCGGGATTCGGGGATGGAATTTAAAAGGCTCCTTGCAAAAGTGCATCGCACCTGAAAGAAGCAAACTCGTCTGGTTCCTCGAAAATGTGCTAGAAAACATTTGAATAAAAAAAACACAAGATCGACCCTTTTTTCCTGACAATCTCAAATAAAATTCTGGTTTTTTTTGGTCTCAGACAATTTCTAACTAAAAGGCACAGAGATAAACAATATTTTCTATAATTTTACATCGACCAGGGACTGTACGCGGTGCGCAAGAGTGTTGCGACGTTTGAGACGCGCTACAACGAAATTTTGTGAAAAATCAATCCCTCCGTTGGCCCCACTCGCCTTCTCGACCTCTCGACTGCAATTCATTTGCATAGGAATTGCACCCTATAGAGACGCCCGGCTGCACCCCGGTATCGATTTTAAGTGGACCGCCTGCTGCTGCTGCTTCTTCTTCTTCTTCTTCTTCTTCTTCTTCTTCTTCTTCTTCTTCTTCTCTGGACAGAAGCTACTCTCAGTCACGCGCAAGCGCCATCCCACTCGTTCACTCAACTCCTTCGAGCTTCAAAGAATCGAACGCTGTCCGGCGTGGCCCTGCCCCACAACCTTCATACAAAAATGACAATCGTATTATTCGCCATATACAGCTTCACGATTTGACTCGATCTCGGAGCTTTCAAATATCACGACGAGCATTCCCGAATTTTGCAAATTTCTGCCGTTAGTTATTTTCTTTTCTGACAATAATTCCTTCAGCCGTGAAGTTCAAGATTGCCGACGGCGTGTCCTTTGCTCACGAAATCGTACACGGAAAATTGAAATTCCTTAATGAAGTTGAATAATATCGAAGCGGGTAGTGTTGTAGAAATTTGAGCGATTAAACTGCGATCCCTCATGGCGGCGTTATGCTCGCGTGTATGACAAGTCAGCTGGTTCGTTGCTGCACAAACGTATACGTGAGTAGACATATATGTTTGCCTCGTGGACAGTACGTGAAGACTGTAGAGCTAAAAGTTGGCATGGCGCGGATGGAAGCAGCGGTGGGCGTTTTGAAGCTCAGAGCCAAAGTCTAGGTTGTAATTAGTCGGCAGTAAAGTTTGGAGGTTTCGCGAGAGCATTTGGTTGGTACGACGTACGGAGGGCATAGCTTGAGAAACGTAGACATAGAGGAAACAGTCTTTGCCTCGTACTATTTTTCGCTCGTTCTCTCAAGACTCGAATAACTATTAACAATAGTGTCTATATGTAGAAAGTTTGCGGTGGTTTAACATCCATGAGGATAACACGGGTCACGTGATTTGGCTAATCATGAAAATGCGCGGCACGTATTAAAATTTCATGTCGCGTGTGTATGCGAAACGATAGGGAAACCTTGTTCGGTAATGTCGAGTGTAAAACAAAAGCCTTTCGTTTATTCCAACTTAACGTGAGACTCGAAACACCAAAGGGAACAACCGAACCCTCTCCAAATTGCTATCTCCGCTCACGCCATGCTATTCTTCTTTTTCACAATCCTCCGCCGGTTAATCCAGCCTCTCGCTACGTAACCTCTTGAGCTACGTCCCTTACGAGGTAATTCGCATTAGAAACTTGACTATGCTAGCCTCTCAGTATTAGGATTCAGAATACGCATCTTCAAGTAAATTTCAACTTTTGTACAACAATGAAATGTATTCGAGCATAAAAGCTGTCGGTTAATCCTTGACTCTCGAGCGATGTGAAGCAAAATCTTGCGCTCTACGTGGAAATGTGCTTGTTATAATAAGCTTGAGCAACATTCCCGTGAATATTGTGGAAAAAAAAAAACAAAAAAAGTAATCCAAGAAAATAAAATGCACAAAGAAAACTCCGGTGTAACGTTGCGCCAACGAAAAAAAAAAAAAAAAAAACCAAAAAAAAAAAAAAACCAAAAAAAAAAAAAAATAATATAAAAAAAAAAAAAAAAACAAACTA